>WION01000731.1:0-22334 GCA_015039365.1 Amanita rubescens
ACGTGTGAAGATGACCGCTACGCTACAGCAGTTTAATGTTTAACCCCAACATACTTATATCAGGACCCTGACAATACCCCAGGAGGTTTGAGTCCAGATCGGAAATTTTTGGTCGAAATTTGGTCGGAGGCCTGAGGTCAGGTTCGGAAATTTTGGTACATTTTAGTCATAATCTATGAGGTTGGGTTCGGATTTTTTAGAGGTCTTGATTAGATTGTCTAAATCGGAAGTTTCGGATAAAAGGGTGTTTGGTTTAGTTGGTAGGCGGCTCAGAGACGTACTCCAGATTTTGGGTTCGATTCCCAACCAATGCACTTTTCTACTCGTGTAATACCAGCCGTCGTAGTCATAGTACATATTTATTGAAATGTTTTTTTCTTCTTCCTCTCCTATCTTTCTGTGCAAATATTCGAGCATCATAATACCAGCAACGGCTCACTGATCTTCTCAAACGAGACAGAATGGACGGCCTTGCTACAAGTATCCGAGTTTGCTCACATCTATTCTTACCAATTCCTCCTTCTTGTAACTGTCCTCTCAGACCTGGGCAAGATGATGCTGGCAGCAGCAGATGGTGGATACTTTCATCAATTATCGCAGCAACATGCACTGCAGTCGCTAGGATCAGCAATGAAGGAGTTCCTGAAGCGAAATCAATCAGACGCCGATTAATATTTATATCCTATTCAAACCAATTACAATAGTCTTGTAATACATAAAAAACGAATCTACGGGGTTAACGGAGCGAAATTTGGTGTTTTGACCCTGGCGAGGTCTGAATTGGAGTTCGGAAATTTCGCCCAGCCTCGATGAGACCTCTGAGGCCGGGTTCGGAAATTTTGGTCCAAAACGCAAATTTTCGGTTCGGTTTTTTGGTCCCAAAAGTCGAGATTTTCGATTCATACCTCTGAGGGTATTGTCAGGGGTCCTCTTATAATCCTACTAGTATACGTAATAAGCAATTGCGGCACATGCAAGCCTATACGCCGCCTTTCCCGCCGTATCAGTTGCTTGTACATTATTATAATATTATTGTCCGTCACTGGTCATAATGGGTAACCGTATATAGTCTGTGAAATTGGGTCCATCGGCCGAAATCGTCCTGCAGTTATACGCCCGCCGTTCGCACCGTGTCTCGTTATGTAGGCCTTCGCAGTTGCGGTTGCAGTACGGCATGGCACATTTGCGGCATTTATAGTGCCCCCAGTTGCCACAGACAGAGCAAAGTAACCGTGGTGGATACGGGGACGGAGGTACGGCGGCTGTTAGATACGTGGGTATCTCTGGTGGCAAGGCGGCTAAGTTCTGATTGTGGCTAGTTTATAATTCTGTCAAGTCCAAAGGCATATTTGAACGCACCGATTCTTCGATCCATGTCGCCAGACTTTTCCGATATAATAGTGCAGTGCGCACGTTCATTGTCGATTTCTTCTTCGTAGCCGCGGGTGAATTCCCTTGCATCTTGAGGCTGCGTTTGTCAGAAATAGTCTGTCGTGCTCGTACTTTCGCATTCCGGCCTCCATCTTCGTCTTCATCGTATGGAAGAAGTGTAGGTTCCGCATAATTGGAACGCTTTAGACATTTCAGTACTACTTTACAAGCATAGATTCGTGGGGTCTTACTTCAAGTTCCTCAAGGTGTCGTTTCGTCCTCTTGGCAATAAATTCGGGAGTCAGAGTCTGCTGCTGACTAGAATGAGCCTGTCGAGCATCTTTACACAGGTGAGATTAGCCATTTGGGCAATTGAGAGGTAAAACATACGTTGCTCCCTTCCTTTAGGTGCCATCAGTTATGCGATATGGTTAGGGTTTAACTTTATTATTGTCGGACGAGCACGCCATTATGTGCCAAATTTCAATTGTGTGAGCTTCCACATATTATACGTCTCGCTCTTTTCTGTACCAACGAGACGAGCAAAAATGGCTCGCTTTGGCATCGTTAAGGACTTGGCCTGCGATCTGCCCACGCCAGAGCCAGAATCACCAAGAGCACACAGAAAACCATACCGATTCTCAACACTATGCGCCACGGTTGAGAACCCAAGCATGAAAGACCAATATGGCAGCAGTTCAGTGCCGATATATCAAACAGCAACGTTCAAAGGAGTAGCTGGCGAATACGATTATACCAGAAGTGGAAATCCCACTAGAAGCCATCTACGTATGACATCCCTTCACGTCTATGAGTTATTGTGACCGTGCTTCTAGAGCATCATATTGCCAAAATTTCTGCTGCTGCTCATGCTTTCACAGTGTCATCAGGCATGGCTGCCCTGGATATAATCCTGCGCATCCTCAAGCCTGGTGATGAAGTTATTGCAGGCGACGACCTTTATGGCGGCACAAATCGATTACTAGGATATATTCGTACGCATGTTGGTGTAACAGTACACCATGTAGACACCACAGATGCAACCACTCTCCACCCCTATATCTCTACCAAAACAACCATGGTACTCCTCGAATCACCAACCAATCCTCTTCTCAAGATTGTAGATTTGGCGACGATCAGCAAAGACGTCAAAGAGCGCGCGCCGAACGCGATTGTGGTGGTGGATAATACCATGATGAGTCCATATTTGCAGCGACCGCTAGAACATGGCGCGGATATCGTGTATGACAGCGCGACAAAGTACCTTAGCGGACACCATGACCTCATGGCCGGTGTAATTGTCTGTAACAGGGACGACTTGGCAAAGGTATGTAACCATCCTTAGCAGTATTTGCACCCCATATTGATTCACTTATGCAATTCAGCAAATGGCGTTCGCAATCAACGCAGTGGGGAATGCACTGACCCCGATCGATAGTTTCCTCCTGCTTCGCGGAATTAAAACGCTTACATTACGTATGGATAGGCAACAGGCCACCGCCCAGCTCGTTGCAGAGTTCCTACATTCGCTGGGTTTCGTTGTCCATTACCCAGGACTGCCGGACCATCCCAGAAAAGTCATTCACGACAGGATTTCGAACGGGGCTGGAGCTGTCTTGAGCTTTGAGACTGGATGCAAAGAGTTGAGCGAAAAAATTGTAGGAGGTACAAGACTGTGGGGTATTAGTGTCAGTTTTGGCTGTGTAAACAGTCTGGTTAGCATGCCATGTGTTATGTCGTACGTATTCTTCTCTTCGCAATTCTATTACGCTCAGCCGTCGCTGTCAGGCACGCATCCATCGATCCAGCTACCCGTGCCGCTCGTGGGCTGCCCGAAGACCTCATCCGTCTGTGCGTCGGTATTGAAGACCCCCGTGATCTTCTAGACGACCTTCAACACGCGTTGATCGACGCGGGCGCAATCGCCTTCAGTGTCTCTGACAACAAATATGTACGTACGACAGAAGCCATAACGAAGGCGGTGGAGGAACTTGCTTTGAAAGACAACTTCCAACGACGAGACCAGAAAGCGTGGTTTGTAAGCGCGCCAGGCAAAGTCATATTATTCGGCGAACACGCGGTGGTGTATGGGGTGGTGAGTATATTTCATGCGTATCAGGGCCAGGGGTAAGAAGTGCATTGGGAGTGGATGCCATTGTCACTTCGGGGTAAGTGGGCCTGATCGCTGCCCACGAGATCCAGAATATTCTTCCCATCTATATGGAGTAGAAGCCTTTACAACACAATCTGACCAATTTGATTTCAGACTGCTATTGCGGCATCGGTAGATCTACGATGCTATGGCCTTGCAACTCCCAGGCACGACGACAAGCTTTCGGTTCACTTCCGTGACATCGACGACTTCCATTGCGAGTGGGATATTGATTCATTACCCTGGGATGCTGTGACTCCCATCCCAGCGGGCGAGGAGCATCCGGACGTGTTAGATCACGCCTTGATCGATGCCCTGAACAACAGTGTGCTCAAGACACTAGAATCGGAAAAGAAGCAGGCCTATGCAGCAAGCCTTGCCTTTCTGTATATTTACATGAAGCTAGCGAAACCCGATGCCCGGTACGTCGTGTCCATTTACTTCTTGGCCGCCGCTGAATGTCCTACAGGCCTGCCCTGGATTTCAAGGCCCGAGCCAGTCTTCCCGTTGGAGCTGGGCTTGGCTCTTCTGCTTCGTTCTCGACATGCGCAGCATCTGCATTGCTACTCCTCCATGGTCGGATCACACCCCCAGTACCCTCTGACGCTGAGACCAGTCATGTACACATTTCTGATCAAAGCCGGAGGGCTATACCTCCTTCTGTGGCCGAAGAAGTCAATAAATGGGCTTTCATCTCTGAAAAGATCCTCCATGGGAATCCAAGCGGCGTGGACAACAGCGTCGCTGTGTTCGGTGGGGCATTGGCGTATACCCGAGCCGGATTCGGTCGAAAATCTGGTATGGAGCCCATTCAGGGGTCAGTGTCCCCGTTGTCTCTTCGTCGCGGATAAATAATTGACCGCTGGCTCCCCATCAGATTCAAGTCCCTGAAATTCCTGTTAACAAACTCAAAGGTTCCGAGAGATACTAAGAAACTTGTTGGAAATGTTGCTGAACTAAAAGCGAGAGTAAGCTAAGGTCTTCGATTTGTGTTCAATTATAGACCTGAACGTAAACTAGGAACCAGAATTAGTGGGCAAAGTCCTCGAAGCCATACAGGGTATCAGTGATAAAGCCAGGAGGACACTGGCGGATCCTGAGCTGACTCGTGACTCATCGTTATCCGCCCTGTCTGTGAGTTTTATCAGTGCTTCTCTCTTCCAGCAGAACGTACCGACTTTCTCAGGCTCTCATCAATGAAAATCATGGCTATCTTGTCACTCTTGGAGTGTCACATCCATCCCTCGAAGCGATCCGAAAAACTACCGCTGACCCATACGGTCTGAGCACAAAATTAACTGGCGCTGGCGGAGGGGGCTGCGCCGTTACTTTGATTCCTGATGGTACGTCTGTTTTAAAACTCTTGGTCGCGGTTATAAAACTCATACCTACTTTCATCAGATTTTAATAATGAAAGTCTGCAGGATCTGATCAATAATTTGATCCGCACGAAGTTCGACCCATATCTTACATCTGTCGGAGGAAGCGGCCTAGGAATCTTGTCACCCTATCACGCTGGTGGCTATCTGAGATCCTCGACTCCTCCTGCCTCAGAGGGTCAGGTTACACCTCCCCCAGAAACACCGCTAGAGGACTCGCCTGGCAATCCAATGGATCTAGATGTTTTACGTACATCATTCGGAAATGTAACAGTCGAGGACCTCGCAGCATGGGCTTCGAGTCTTGGTCACTGGTCATACGTTTAAGACGTGCCTTCTTAGTGTTTGTAGTTGGGCTTAACAATTTTAAGTAGTCCCACTTCCGAACTCGCTCATTTGTCTATATCACTTGTATTTTACTGTAGTATATCCCTATGTAACTTTCGTTGTACGGATCTATGTAACTCTGGACTGGGTTGCCGTTCGATACGCAAGTCCGTGCAGAAAGGCTCTTTGCGGATTCAGAGACCCGGCCAGCGGTGCGTCGAGTTAGACTTATTCGAAAGTTACTTTACCTATTACCTTGACGTCACTATTATTTGCCCTCTTGGACCTGATCGAAGATCTACGAACTCAATCTCAATAACGCAGCACGCCCGCTCTGGGGATATGAAACGAGCAAGAATTTTAGGGTAGTGGAATAAAGTACACCGATGTGCCCATGTTACAAAATAAGATTACATGTTAATTATTACTACAGTAACCAGTAATGCCAACCAGAAAATCCTCCACCAATGGACCAATACTATGATTAGCTGTGAGGCAGCTTTTTTTTCCCTTTTGACGTCCGACGACTAGATGATGGGTTAGTACAAAGGTATGGTACAGAGTAGCGTCACGGACTTTACTCGCTATCTGACGTATCCGAATCCGTCGCATATACAATTTCTTTGGGCCGAAGAGTCACAACAAGAGTTTCCTTTACTTCCAGATGCTTCACGCCAAAGTAGCGTTGAGATTCAAAACTCCAACTTCGAACTGTCTGAGTAAATTTCTGGGGCGCTAGCCACGTAACTCACTTGAGATTTCCAACAACCCAGCATTCCAGACCGTGAATAAATCGATGTATTTGGGCATCGATTGAAGGGCCGAAAGATCCTATGCTGGCCTTTGCTACCAGGAAGTCATTCATCAGTTCTTGGCAATATTCGCCAATATAATCGACGGCGTCTTGAAGGCCAATCTTCTTCTCTTTCATGAGGACGGTAACGATATTGTTGCCGTGATGACCTTTAGCTTGTTCCATATTGTAGGAATAAACATCCTGACGCAGTGGTGTCAATGAGAGTGAGTGATCCGATCGATGGAAGCGACGCACATTAGTCCAGCAAACAAGGTCGCAAGCTGCATCAAGAAGTTGCCTGAAAATTGAATCCTCAAGGACCTCATCAGGAAGGTCTGTTCCATGAGCGTATTCAATGAGGCCGAAACAGTTAAGCACGGCACTGTTGTTGCGACGAAGTCGGACGTAAGATTGGACGTCCAGCACAAAATCCTTTTCCCTTAGCTCAGCCTCTATCCCGACGGCATACGTGTAAGCAACATTGTATTCGTAGAATCGACGCGCTGCATTTGGACCGGCGGTACGCAGAAACCGCTTTCGGAAACTGGCGGAGAGTTAGAGATTATAATGGAGATCACGAACACAACTTACTCCTTTGTGATTTGAGCGACGACAGACCCATCGTCCCAGTCAGGATCTTGTAGTGCACAAATGTATGTATGAAGAATGCTGCGAGCGTCCGCCCCATTCATGTCGTCACTGAGTTCGTCGATGACGAAGAGTAGGTTAACCTGAACGTAAAATTAATCCAAGGCAATGGACAAACAAAATTATTCTTACAAAGTCACAGGCCGTCCTAAATTGTTCATAACCGGCGTAAGGATAGGTATGTGATACCAGCAGCTCGTTACATCCCTGAATAAAAAAAGCCTGCTTTCTATCGGTAAAGACATTGAAGCTGTTGATCCAAGCTCGAGACTCTGCGCTTGCGTCGAGGTAATACGGATTGACAGACCCTTTGAACGGGCATTGGCTCTTCAGATCAGGAAGGATGAATTGACGAGTGCCGAAGGACATCTTGCTGCGAGAGTACAAAGCGCAAGGGGCAGAAAACAAAGACTGAGATACTGGCAAAGTCAAGGCCCGTCTTTTATACGCAGAAAGCTCAGGCATACTTGGTCAGTAGCCGTTGTTGACTCCAAAGACCACAGTACGATTACTGCATCCCGATCTAATCTGAGGTGGTTCTTGCCAGCACCTGTCCAATCTACAGATTTACGCGCGACGGGATAGATTCGAGGAGAACAACTTTCCGAATCCAGAAGGGAGGGATTCAGGAACGAGCCTATAATACCGTTTCGATACTTGCCCAAAAAGAGGTAATCAAGCCAAGGAGTAAAGGACACGAGCTGTTCTTTGGAACCCGATGTGTTGACGTAAAGTCGATTGCCAAAGCACGCTCGGCGGGCGTCTCTGAATTGACTTCATCCCGGGACTTCCTCCGACCCTCTAGGATTGCATTTGTCCTTGTTTGTTGTCTTTTTCTAGGCAATTCTGTTGCCTGATGTGGGTGAGCGTTCAGTCCAAACTGGTTCGTCTATGCCAAACGGTGCTTTTCACCTTGATGGTGATACTCTTTGGTTGTATCAGTGTCGCCTAACGTGAAGCGCTTGAAGTACTTATTCAAAAGCGTTTCCACCAGGTACTTTTAGTTAACGAGCCGGCGTTCAGGGGTGCGAGATCATATCGGAACCATAGACTACCGAGCGTAGTCCCCGTGGTAGCTCGCACAAGATACTATGATCCTGGCAGATCAGTTATGGTGAATTGTCAAACTAAATCAATCTCGGCGTGAAGGCTCGCAAGGAAGTTTAAGAATGTGTGCTTGCCGATTTACCGAGGTCGTTGCGATAAATATCACCTGTGTATCCGAGGACTTGTGAAAGGGACTTACAATAAACTATCAAGGTATTGTGTCGCTACGAGGCAACTCTCAGATATACTACGAGCGCCTTGAAACAGGGCATTTCACGTTCCAGACGCGCTGTTTATAAGAACACAGGCACCAAGAAGAATTTGAGTTGTCCGAGATGAAAGAATCCTTACAATGGTCTATTTTTTCCGCTCCTTGTCGGTGTTGAGACTGATGTGGCAACTTGTTAGATCAGCGGTATCCGCGGAAGCTTAATCTCTGCTTGGGACCGTAACTGAGAGCTGATTACCGCAGGTGATGTTATCAACACTGATATGAAAAATGTAGAACGACATTTCGAGTTGATCAGTATAGGTTCGACAGGCGAAACTGCGCGACTTACTATACAAGTTTTTGTTTTCTACCTACGTGGAGTGCGTGGGATAGTAATCAGCAGTAGATGCAGTTCGATCACAGGTGCTGTCGACATGTCCGTGATTCAAGGGGAAGTCGAAAACGTACGTATCGCGCAGTGTATGTGGCTTTGTACACCGGTGACATTGCCCATAACAACGTCATGAGGTGCGCCAGGTGTGCCTAGCTAAACCCTAAATTCCTTCGGCGTGGAGTAGTCTGGAGTAGTCTTACACTTCCCGATATCGGGGAAAGTTTCCTCCTGCCGGATCCGAGTCAAGGCAGAGTTGTTGATGTTGTGCAACTTAGATTGAATTTTCTATCATTTTCCGTGGAAGTTTAGTGACGGAAAAGGTAATTGTACGACTTACTGGAGTTCCCAATATGTTTGTCCGAATAGTGATGATTACGTTGAAGAAGCTCGAGCACAACTCATCCTGAGTTTGATCAGACAAAGAAAAAAGAAGTACGACACATGTTCAGCTTAGGGCATGATAGGGCATGTTCCATTTCAAATCGCCATTTGCAGAGGCTTGCAGCATTCTTAAACCTCTATTCGGAAAATTTGGTGAGGAGGATGATCACATAAATGGTCATCCTTGATAGTTTCTTGATAAAGCCTAGTATACAACAATATAGATGATTGGCAACTGGGGAATAACGAGAGAGTAAGATATTGGCGAATAGCCCAAGCTGCCGAATTAAGCAGAAAGTCCAGTGAAGGAAAAGCTCAGAAGCAAATCCGATAACTAGCATAGCGTCCACTTGTCTCGCTTGGTCTGGTGATTTTGACAACCTGTCCTCGACGGAGTCCATAGTAGCGAGCAACAGGATCTGCAAGCTGTATACGTGGTAGCTGCGTCTCTTTCAGACGACTAGGGCGGTGGGCATTAACTTTAAAACAAGGTGTTGTTTAGTCACGCACTATTTTTCAAGCAACAACTTTTTCTCCTCGGCCGTAAGAATGTCGTGTCGAGGAACCAGGGTATGGTGAGTGATGTTAACTAGAAGATCAGACTCGGAAAACTCTTCTAGGCGATACTGATGGGCCATGGCCACAATAACCTGCTACAGGTAAGACCATAAAACGAGAGGATTTGTTGCCATCGTACTTTGCGTGCCGAAGGGGTCATGTTTCCAGGAAATACTATAATTCCTCGTTGTATATTGCGCTGCTCCAAGATACCAAGCATTCTGTGACATATATGAGACTGACGAACCCGAAATAACTGACAAAACATACTTTCTCATTGTCTTCACTCCAACACTTCGCTCTTCCGAGAAGTATACAAATATTTGATCCGTAGGGTCATTTGGCGAGCTGGTATAGAAGTTCAATCTACTCCGACTGAAGAATATATAAGTTCATGTTCTTGAATGGCAACACCGGCGAATACTTGCTCGACAATGCCTCCAGAGCCATAAATTTCGCGGAACCGCTGCAGATCCATGTTTATTTCTTCATCGGAGACCTGATAAACCTAAGGCAATGCATGAGGCTCCGAGTGATTTGGATACGCTAGAAAACTGACCCTATCTCTAACAAGTTCGTGTATTGTCCTATTGACTTTCCAGAGTCTTGCAGACTCGTCGCCTTCGGCCATGGTGTCCTAGGTTAGAACAATTTTCAAACTCCGGCATCGCGCTTCGTATGCCGCCTCAGCCAAGTACAAGCAATGGCGGTCCCTCCCTTCCTACACTCTTACTCACAAATCCCGTAATGGTAATCGTAGATTATGTCTGATGGTAAGGATATCGAATGACGCTCGCTTTTCAGAGTAGACTGAAACCTGCCAAGGTCTTCAAGAATTCAGTCGAACCAACGCCACCCTCTACGCCTAGCAATTTTGGACAGCGAACTCCGAACGGGAGCAGACACATCACCGGAATAAGTTTCGATGATAGAGGAGATACGTTAGTGACAGCCGCGGAAGATGAGACCTTCCGTCTGTACAATTGTAAAACCGGCAAGCATGTTGCGTTCAATACTCTGGTTTTTTTGTCATTTTAACGAATAGGAATAGGACATTGAAAACATTATATTCTAAGAAATATGGAGTTGATCTTCCGAGATTTACGCACAAAAACACCACGATTGTGCACGCATCTACGAAAGAGGACGACACTATTCGATACCATTCTCTACACGACAACAAGTACCTGCAATATTTCAGAGGGCACAAAGGGAAGGTCATATCTCTTGAAGTGTCTCCCGTGGATGATGGGTTCATGTCTGGCTCGATGGATAAAACGGTTCGATTGTGGGATCTCCGCTCGCAAGCATGTAGGGGCCTTTTGAATTTACCATCCGTGCCTATCATTGCATATGACTCAACTGGGGTTGTTTTCGCCGTTGCCGTCAACCACTATTCCCGCATACTTCTCTATGATCAAGCAAACTTTGACAAGGTGCCTTTCTTGGTTATTACGCTTGAAGACCCGACGCTGGCCCGCGTAAGCTACCCGCCCCGGCCAATTTACATGACTTCGATGTCGTTCTCCTCAAATGGAAAATATCTTTTGGTCGGATGCTCCGGCGACGCACATTACATCGTGGATGCCTTTGAAGGACATCTGCTTGCAAAACTCGAAGGTCATATCGGCCTAGAACGCCGATCAATGAGTGCACCTCCTACAATAGAACCTTCGCGGGGAAGCAGTGGAGAAGAAGTGTGCTGGACGCCTGACAGCAAATTTGTCATAGGAGGAAGCCTGGATGGTAAAATACTCGTATGGGATGTACAGAACCTTCCAGCACGGTCAGGAGAGGTTGACCTGAAAATCCCGCCAGCGCAAATCCTGCCATTGGCAGGAGTGGAAGGTCACCCAGGACCATCGAGATGTGTAAGGTTCAACCCAAGGTTTGCCATGATGTGTAGTGCGGGAGCCGAACTGGTGCGTGCGTCTAATTTGCGGATTACTGTCAAGACTCACGTGGCATGAAAGGCATTTTGGCTACCGGATCCTAGCGGAGATGCAGAAGAAATTGCCCGCGATTTGCTGAAGAAGGGTTCCCTGTGATGTTCACCGCGCGGTTATTGATATGCTGTCGTTATAATTGTCATGTAGAATAATAGGTTTTGCGATTCCTGGTGGCTGTGAAGCTGATGTCATTCTTGGACGGGTATTACTATTAGTCTTACGAGCGGCTTTATCTTTCGAATGTCGCGCGATTCTGCGACCCCGAACTCGAAAGGAGAAACGGATGAGCTTGATACAGCTGTCGCTTCAACCAGCCTTGTGAGCTTCCGGTCCGCTGTCGCTGGGTTTCGCTTCAATCCAGAATCACCGACGCTTCGCCGATCTTCCGGCAAGTCACGCCAGGTGGAGAAGCTCGGCTTATGCGAAGAGACGGAATATGGGCAACTTTCAGTGGAAAATAAGTCTGTTCAAAGTAACAAACGTAAAATCGGTGAGGCCGAGACTGTGGTGAAGAAGAAAAAGAAGCCCAAACGTAGCTATGCTGAACCACAGCGCTATGCTCATCTAGATGGCTTGCTCGATATTCTTGGAGACGAGCTTGACGGTAAATTATATATTCTACCATGAGTTACGATGCTTATTTTATTCAAGTGTTGTTTTGTGGGATCAAGTCAGTTTAGCAGTGAAAACAATCAAATTCGTGACTGAATTGTGTCTCTCCAAAAGCCCTGGGGAATGTTCGGCGACAGTCGGTCACCATTTCGCTAATCCAACAAATCATTTTTGGCGTTGTTTGTTTGAGTCTGGCGAGTCCCTCCACGCGTTCCTGTTCGCTGAGAATTCATTCGATTAGTTAGGCTTGACTCAGAATTACATCCCACCCAGCGAAGATCGCACTCTTCCAGGCTTAAAACCGTTTTCACTTGGTTTGGTCAGTTACATATCTCTCCATATTGCTGGATGTAATCATTAGCAGACAAATATCGTTCACAGGCCAACAGCGGAGGTGGAACTTCTCTTCATTTACAAATTTGATATTGATTCGAATCTTTTAGCAAAGTGAACTTTGCGATGCTGAGCTGAGGGATGGTGTACCATCACTTTTGGCCAAGATAACTAAACATCGTCCCTATATTGTATGTTTTGTAGGTTTGGCCATTGCGAAGACGGTGAAAGCACATTGCCTTCCTGTGATTTAATTCCTATATTTTACCCTACCAATGCTAAACCTGCAATAGAAGGGCGCAGACGGTAGAGGTATCGTGAAAGTTGGATTTCAGTCGTACAAGCTGGTATACGATAAAAAATCAGGTGCGGAATATGATTTTTGGCCTCGAACTGCCAACAATTTTGAGAAGATCGGGGAGTCCACGAGACGCTCTTCTATGCAATGCCAAGCACATCTGGACGAGTTGTGCAATTCCAGGCAAGCACTGATTTTTTTCTTCTTGGGCTCCCTCTGATACGAAATCAATGAGCAGAGAAAAGATAAAGTTAAAATCATGAAAGAAATGAAGGAGTCGTTGACAAACATTAAAAAAGGCTTATTCGATACGAGAAACATGTATCCAATAAGAGTAAAGACTGCATAGCATACTATAGCTTGATCTTGTTAAGGGATGGTCGTGGATTGGATTTGATGAAGCCACGCTTGTACTGGCGCGTCGGCACGTGACCATAAGTACGGACGTGGCAATTTCAAGTTAGCATTGAAATTCCCTTCAGACTTCCTTCCGGTAGTCAGCAACAATGAAGCTTCAGCGTCTTATCGGTACCGTCTTGGCAGCAAGTTCTGTGTTCTTATTTGTCACTGCAGCAAGTATGTCGTCCAAATTTCGAGTCCATACCAGGAATTCTTATTCCACTTGTCAACAGCTGTCGTACGGGAAGACTCGACTGAGCCAGAGATTGTTGCTACTGCACAATTTCCAGAGTCGAATGCTTTTGGTCGTATGTCAAACTTTGTCTCTATGCAGAGAGTTGGGTTTTGACGATTTACTTTCAAGTGGTCGTGAACGGCGAGCGGAATTCGTTGACGGTCACTATTGAAAATAAGTCAGAGAAGGATGTTACTCTCGTCAACATCGCTGGTTCTCTGCATCATAAAGACACGGACGCTTTGGTGAAAAACGTATGTCTGACAACATATCAGTTCTGACTCCACGGTTTGACGTCTGTTGTTATCCTTAGCTCACGGCATTAAAAATTGGAGTACCATTAGCGTCAAAAGCACCAGTCCATCTCCCATATGTATTTCACAGCGAGTGAGTTGGTTTGCAAAGTTGCAATTGAAATTCTGACAGAATCTCGTAGGTTCAAGGTATTGGCTATTAGACTGTACTATGTTTAAGTTCTGATCATGCCCCTAGCCTGGTGACCTACGACTTCACATCTGGCTAGAGCATTCAGTGGATGTACGTTTGTACAAACTCTATGTTTCCCGATCGCTCATTTCCCTGGGTAGGGCAAAAACTTCCGAGTTACTGCATATGATTCTGTAGTCCAGATCGTAGAGCCGGAACTGTCCGTCTTTGATTTCAAGATGTAAGCTATCTCAAATACCGCGTCGCCTATAATAGTAACAATGCAACACGTAGGATCTCTACTTATCTCGTCGTGTTAGTAATCATAGGAGGTGTATCATATTACACGTACCTCGCGCTCCTCCCACAAACCAAGAAGCCGCGTTCCAAGGGGACTGCACAGCCAAGTACACCTGCGTCCGCTGTTGCCACCGGCGCAGGAGGATATGAGGAAGAATGGATTCCAGAGCACCACTTGAAGAAAACCAAGGCCGGTAAGAAGCTGAGCGCGGCGATCAGCGGGACGAGCGGTGATGATCTTAGTGGTGCAGAAACGAGCGGCGCTGATGGCAAACGAAGGAAGGGAAGGAAGTAAAAATAAGGATACTCTGAGCTGTGAATTTATGGTAAAGATATAGTAATAACTGTTGGGTATCATATGGCAAAACGGAGGTGATTTGATCGAAGTGTTTGTACAGGTATTGTCCAGGTATAACTTAGCCTTGTCCTGATATTCACTTTCCTTGTCCATTTACTTCCCCCTTCTTTCCTTCCCGCCTTTCCCTCACTTTTCTTGTTAAAGATGGCGGCTAATAGGGTGCGCATCCAATCCCGCCTAGTCCTAATCCTGCCCTCGCTAATCTATCCTCCGCTAGGCTCAGTTCTTGAGAGAATACAAGCTTGTCGTCGTCGGCGGAGGAGGTATACCACCCGCCGTCATCCGTGCTCTACCATACTCACTGCAATCCTAGGTGTCGGAAAGTCTGCGTTGACAATTCAATTCATTCAAAGTCACTTTGTGGACGAATACGATCCAACGATCGAGGGCAAGTGATATGGTGGTTTATTTATCACTTCAAAAAAAAATTGACCTACAGACAGATTCGTATAGGAAGCAATGTATAATAGACGATGAAGTTGCTCTCCTGGACGTGCTCGACACAGCTGGTCAAGAGGAATATGGGTACGTATCACTGCATCACCTAGTCCCCTTCTTTGCCATGGCCCCGTTGTGCCCGCTCTTTTTGAAACTTGCATGATCGTTATTCAAAACTGACGGTGTCATTATAGGGCAATGCGGGAGCAGTATATGCGGACCGGAGAGGGCTTCTTACTTGTCTATTCGATTACCTCTCGTGATTCGTTCGAGGAAATTAGCACTTTCCACCAATCAATTCTGCGCGTCAAGGACCAGGACTCCTTCCCCGTCATTGTCGTTGCAAACAAGTGCGACTTGGAATACGAGCGCCAAGTTGGCATGAACGGTGCATGTGATTTATCCACATTTTTCTTGTTCTAACCGTCGCATCAGAGGGACGCGATCTCGCCAAACATTTTGGGTGCAAATTCATTGAAACATCTGCCAAGCAGCGAATCAATGTCGACGAGGCGTTCATTAACCTGGTCCGCGAGATACGCAAGTATAACAAGGTTTGTTTGTTTATCGCCTGGAATTACATCTATTCTTATCCGACCCTCTCAGGAACAACAAAGTGGTCGGCCTACAATGGCGGGCCCAGGCGGTAACGCGGCAGGAGGGTATGTCGCTCAGCCCGACGATGCCCACAACGGTTGTTGCGGGGGTTGTGTCATTCTCTGAACTTTTCATCTTTCTCAAGCCCCCATCTTATCGTACAGTCTTCCCGCGTCATCCCTGGTCTCTCATAATTCCTTATGCTGTATCTCTGTTCGTATCCTTGCACCATGTCCACTTTCATTCTTTCGAAGACGCGTTACTTCACTCGGGTATTAAACACCAAGACTTTAGTTGTACATATATTATGAATAAATTCTCGTATTAGATATCCATTCCAGTGTGAGTATAATACATGAATCACAGTTACGTGGTTCCTGTTCATGGGTACATATTAGAGTCTAGCACCAGGACTATTCATCCTTTCGGCTTGCAAGGGAAAATATCAGTCATTCTAATATGAATCCGTTCTAGGCTGACTCACTCTGTGCCGTAACCACGTCTTCGTCATTGACGATCCTTATAGAATCTATTCCCAATTCATATTTTCCCGCTGAGCCGCTATTACCTCCCAATAAGGAGATTCCGATACTTTTTACTTTCTCCTTGTACATTTTTAGTTGGGATTCTGTTACTTCACCCGAATTTGTACGGACAAAATTGTCAAACGGGATCTACAAATTGGTGTCATTTGTCGAAAACTCTGGCAAAATGCTTAGTCGCTAGAAACTCACGAAAATATCTTCCCATGTGTTGTCGTGACGTTGGAAGTAGAGCCGGTGCTGCCACAAGTCGGAGGATAGAGGATCCTCAGTCTGAACATTCACGAAAAAAGAATTGTGCGTGCTTGGGTCTCCCGCAAGGCGTAAGCGCAGAGCAAGATAGCGGTGGTTGGATACGTCTTCAGTAAGATTTCCGAACATCGTAGGTCGCGTCTAGAATAACATACAGGTAAATGTTCAATTAACGCGAAAAAAATGAAATGAGATATAACGTACCTTGTTTCTGAACCCGGCATATCCTCCTCTAATTTTACCTTCGAAATCAGCCTTCACACCAAGACGCATGTCCCCCCAGAATATGCCGGTAGCTTCTTTGCCAATGCTAGCATTGTTTTTTTGAGACTCGTCAAGGTCGAAATGAACTGATGAGGTCCCGCCAATATCAGCATCACAACCCGTTGCGAACTGTCTTATGTCTTCATGAGAATTGCACGTAAAAATGGTACGTGGCAGCCGCGATGGCTCATCTGCGCCTTGCATGCGCAACACTGCGGTAAAGGCCGTCGTTGGTTCCAACTGCGCATTTTTAGGTCTGCTTTTAGACTCGTACCTCGCACGGCACTGTCTCGGAACACTTGACTTGACCGGTTGAGATACAGTGACCAATAGGAAGACATGGTATAGGTGTGAAGTGCGCAAGTTGTGACGTCACTATCATCGACTATTGGTGTCGCAAGTATCTTAATAGGGCGCATTCGATTCGTAAGAGGCTAACTACGATGATAACAATTCGGTGGTGAGTCACTCAGCATAACTTCAACGGCTGTCGTAAAACCGACGGTCTGCTATTAACCAAGAATAAGAATCCACATATCAGCAACAGGTTCTACGTCATGCAGCGACATCATTTTGGCACTCAAGCCCACCTGGCAGCTCCTCTTCTCCTGAAATCGCATTGCCACCAGTGCCACTTAAGTTGAGGAAAGGAGGATATCGCTAATGAGGCAGGATGTTTAATGTCAACCGTGCCCGGGAGAACCCATCGGAAGAGATTATCCTTGCCTTCTTTGCGTCTTACACGCCCCCGTATATAACTACCATCCTCCCCACTGTCGATGAACTGGAAACGTTCAAGAGGCATCTGTGTTTGGATGAAGATCCCCAGTGGTCTCGTTAATATGACGCGGAGGTTTCTCGTTGCACTTGCGTGCTGCTTACGTGCATAGCCAGTGCAATTGTCACCCCAATTGTCTTTTTATTGATGTACAATTAAGCGATTCAGCTGCCCATAATACCCACTATGATTTTGCCTGACGACGAGACGGCTGGATGCTCCAGCGTTCAGCGTTCATGCGAGTGATGATTGACCTACGGTAGGTTGATCCTTTCTCGCCCGACGCGTAAGTGCGCGGTTCACTGGCACCGCTATACCCCGTTATTCCGCGATGCGAGCGAGCCCCGTCAATGCTCGGAATAAACAGCCATAGTAGTGGGATGCGTCACTCAACCTGGCTTCTCGGGTTGTCGCGCTCGCCGCCCTGAAGTGTTCCGTTAAACCAGTTTGTATAAATTTGAATTATGCAAAAACACGCCCGCGGAAATCATACAATTATCCGAGGGAGTTCGAGAGCGCGCTGCTGTCTTGCCAAGCCATAAACTGCATCATTGAAGTGAGACAGACGCGTCTTACTCCACCGCGTCTTGTCAAAACAAGAGCAGACTAAACGCCCGTCAGAAATCTATATAAGCAGGCATTCAACCAGCACCCACCTTTCTTCACGCCCCGCCATACATCAAGCCCTCAAGACCTCCCGGACGACCTCGACCTCCCACCATTCTATTCCTTCACCCCTTCACTCTTTCTTTTCTTTTCGGATAAACCGGGTCCATTATCCCCCAAATTACGGACAGCATGGGCCGCCAGCCTCCAACTACGAGTACGTATCGGTAATCTTGCAGTCGTCTCACGCGTGCTGATTGTCCTTGACAGAACAGGATGACGCCCGTCCGCACCAAACAGCGTGTTGGGCGATCTTTGAGGAATGGTGTTTCTTGGGAGCACCCCTCAGGATGGATGTGACGTTACCGTCGAGCAATGCTCGGCGGTTCAATGAACATCTGGTTGTCTTTCTGCTTGGCTGGCCGCAGAGGAATAGTGTCCCTTGGGAGCATGCGCCAACGGCGCGTGACATCTTTCAAATACACCCCTCTTGCAACCAAGAAGCTGTATCCTACCGGTTGTCGCCAATGAGCGGCTTTTCTTCTTTTATCTTTTGATCATCCCCTTCTTTCCCCGATTGGACTGAACCGGAACTCAACTGGCGGGGCGATAAGGTGAGTCTTTAGTTGTCTTTTGTTTCTTAGTGGTGTTCTTTTCTAGACTCGGCCATATGGGCGTTGTGATGGCTGGTAGGAGGGGGAGAAGTGGTGTGGAGGCACGCGAATGGAGGGTCTGCAGGCGGCTTCAGGGTGAGGGGGAGGCGGAGCAGTGGTAGCGAGAGCAGGTGGTGACGGGGGTTATATAGATGCTTTGGTGTTGGAATGCTGGAAACAATTTGGATTGCATTGGGGATTTGGATTTGAATCTTGTGAGAGTCTATTGTCAGAAGCTCGCATCAGAATCAGAATCGAGTGGTCTGGAAGAGGTGCCTGCATAACAGTACAAGGAGCGCCTTACGGCCACCAGAGCCGTGCTGTGAGCCAGCCAGCTCATAACACGAAAAATAAGGGTCGACTATCTTGCTTGAAGGAAACTTGTCGGAGGGAAAGGAAAGAAAGGATCGTTGGGTGCGCCGCGCGTGAGTAGGATAAGCGGTCTAACTTTAAGACAAGCGACAAGCGCAGAATCGAGTGCTGTGATCAAAACAAGGGAGCCTGAATTTTTTGTTAACCGATACACTCTTGCCAGGTACTAGCACTTACAGCACTTACACAGTGACCAATTTGCATTCCAGACTTATTTTTTTGAGAAAAATCTCTCTATCCCTTTCGACTCGACTCGACGGCGCTTTGCACTTTTATGGGTAGTGCCTTTCTTCGGAGATCTGTCCCTTGGTTTAGACTCTCTTGCCGAATCTTTCGCCAATTCCTGGGCAAAATGGAAATCCTCGTGTTCCATCCGCACCATCTTAAGAGGATCGGATTCCTCCATTATATCGCTGTCGAGAAAAACTGTCAACTTTTTCCCGCATTTAGGACATGTGTGTGATACTGATGGGAAATCTTGGGTTGTCGATTCTATTACCAGAGAACTGTCAGTTTGCTCCATAGGATCGTTTTCCAATCCATCCATTTCACGTGGTCGCTTGTCATGGTTTCCCGACTTCAAGAAGGTCTCGATACTCTGTTGCCCGGCTTCAGCGACGTCAATGCCAGTAAAACCTAGAGCGATGTGCGATATATTCATTTTCGCGCCATTACCAACCAATTCCTTCCACAGCTTGTCACCAGCAGAGGCAATCACATCGACCGTTATTTCACGCGTGAACGGAAATGGGGCCTGTTTCGATCGTCCTGCTTCAGGATCTAGAGAATCTTTAGATCAGTCGAAAGGGGGTGAACATATCACATTACATTTCCGCGCATGGAGGACGAGGGTCTTGGGCCAGAGGTTTGGTTCAGTTTTCCTGGCATTTCTCAACCGCAGTGCTAATTCTGCTGCCAGGACGCGAATCCAATGATGTCCTTCCGATGCCTGTGTAACGGCTTGCGGCAAGTTCTTTGATGCCAACATGCTTTTGTTCACAATAGATTTTTCCTTGACTAACACGAATGATTAGATGTCGGGAACACTTTTGGATTGGCGCACCCTCGTTACGGTCGATTCCTCTGAACAAAATGAATAAACTAATGTGATATGTATACCCGAAACTTACCGGAGAATTTCATAAACCCAAATAGATTCTTCTCCGAATTTACGCTGGAGCTCGTCTAGAACCACGTTATAGGTATGAAAGGGACCTGTACAATATACACACCCAAGGTGATGGTGCTTCAGAGGATCAGTCGCAGAGCGTTAAGGCTAAAAAAAATCTACCAACAGTAAATCGCCGACAGTCGATGCTTCAAACTCCTCTGCCAGTGCCTTTCCAAGCTTTCCACCTAGGAATCTAATCTAGTACCAAGTCAACACGATCAATACATAAAAAATACCAGCGCTCACTTTGCGGAACGGCACAGGTTTCAGATATTTTGGTATGGCAGCATTCCTCAGAATGCTCTATATATCATCAGACGCTGAGAGTTGGCTCAACAACTGACTTTTACCTGACTGTTCGGCTTCTTGTATGATGCAGTCAACTAAAATAAGCGTCAGTATGGATAAGAAATAAACACGAATGAGTCTCTAACCTTGGCTAAAAACTTGTTGCGGGCGATTCCCTTCGAAACATCGATTGATCAACCCTTAAGCTGTTTCGCCGATGCTAACACCTACCGCTGAAGTCGAGTAGCCTAGTTTCTCTAATACCTCTTGACGCGCTTTTTGCATCAGTTCAGCGGCGATAGACAAAGCGACATCATGCCAGGTTGTAATCATATCTTCCTCCTCGTGCACTTCAACTGGCATGTCCGGGCCCGTCTGATTAGGATAGGCATCCGGGGACTCTGCTTGCTCTCCTGAGTTTGTTGCATCATCTGCTTGCACATTCTCAGCGTCTTCAGATTTTTGATCGTTGGAAACTGAGGTAGAGGATTGCGGCGCCGGATTTATAGGTATGACATGGCCGAGGTTGCCCCACAGTATTGGAGGCGGAGGTGGAAGCAATGTATCCATTCCGTGCGGGGCGTCCGGTGGTACTTTGGCAAGGTACGGAAACCGCTCCAACATAATCCTTCGCACCGGACGCGTAAAGTCAAAGAAGGCTTCATCAATGGACGCCTTTTCTTTGAAAAATCGTCAGTTATCTCGCGTCCCTGTCGCGTTTGCTCATCGTAAGCACTGTTTCTCACCAATTTCACACTCTGGTAGACATTCCTTGAACAAAGCCCCGATTTTCGTACTTTCACTGCGATAATAATCTAGAGAAACCTAGCAAATTTAGATTTAGATAGGTTTAATAAACGTAGGGTTGTAATCTTCCATACCTTGTGCGTGTTCGTATCCACCTTGTCCCAATATCCAGGCTCCTTTTCTCCCTCCTTATACGTCGCAACGTGCACCACGACAAGATGAGGACATCGTTTCTTTGCATCCTTCAACTTGTCCATACGGGATATTCCATACTTCCTTGCAGGGTAGTTGACGGCAATTAGGGAGTCCCATTGAAGCACAACGAGAGGAGTATCTGGGGGCGTCTTGAGCCTAACCATTTCACAAGCAGCATAGTATGCATCGCTGTCACACAACGCAATTACGCGCAGTGGATCACGGATACCCAAGTTATGTGAAAGGAGATGCCGATACGTCAAAGGTGGATTCAAATCGTTCGGATCAAAGTCGTTTTCCACTAATTTTGCTTTCCCTTTCCCTTTCCATGGTGATACTGGGTTCGTTGGCAAGGTTGAGCTGCCCGTCATGACTTCGTAGTATAACAATTGACTCGAGCGTCACAATGTGACGAACGCGTACATGTACATAAAATTACAATTACATCATGACCTTGTTCATATCGCCACCTTCCCAGGGTTTTCTGTGAGCTGATGTCCACAGATAGCAAGTCCTGTTCATATCATAGGTTGAATCGCAACTCAAAATCAGTACATAAAGAAAGCGTCTTACTTTACCCTCTCGCAGCTCTTCCGCAGTCGGCATAAGGCCCAAGCGAAGAAGCTCAGATGCCTTCGAGACAACAGGATCGTTTTGCATGCTAGGAAGCCTGGCTGAGTGGGGAATTCAGAGAAAAGGCACATCTCCTAACCTTGCAACGGCGACTACTTTCCCTTGCTTGGCATAGTAAGCTATGAACTGTGGGGTTTCCTGTCATACTTCCTTACGACAAACCCAATGAATTGGATTACCTTCATTCCCCCCGGGTCTCCTTTAACGATAACGTCGTCATACTGGTGCCCAATGCCACAGTATCTGAGTTGTTGGCCCACTACGTGCTCCATGGTGAGTTATCAGCCGAGATCAAACAGGTCATCGTATACTCACGCGAGCTCCAGAATATAGGAACTTTGACAAATGCCTGAGGACTACAGAAATGGTCTTCCCGACAGCGCGGCCATGATTACCAGCCACATTCCAGTGTTCAATCCTGGTCTCTTGCCATCAATTTCTGGGTAGATCGCAATGTCGCCTGGAAAAGGTGATCAACGGATGACTACCGTAGATGGTGAGTGTCCTACCAATGGCATAGACATCGTTGCTGCTGACGCTTCTTACTCTCAGATATTCATCAACCCTAATGCCTCCGTTCTTCTCAACCTCGATGCCACTGCCTTTAAGAAATTCCGTTGCCGG
>WION01000732.1:0-22332 GCA_015039365.1 Amanita rubescens
GCCTTCTGCAGTAAGACTGAATATTCATGAATTTGCACTCAGGCTTACGCTCGTTGTCAAGATCCCCAAATTTTAGTAAATTTGGGAGGTGTGACGATGTTTTTTGTCTTTTCTCGGCTCATAGGCTCACCCTGTTTTGTTGCAGCCCGATCGGTCTTATGATTTACTACCTGTGAGTCATAATTTAGAATGGGTACGACTCAAGCTAATGACGATCAGCTGGACCACTGTAACGGTCTTAATCCTGCTCAATGTTCTCATATCGTTGTTCTCCTCTGCGTACTCCGATGTTAGTGGGAGCTTTCATACCTTCAGATTGATCTCCCCATACCGACTCGCCTGTAGATCGTCCAGGATGCAGAGGCACAATACCTTGCAATTCTTCGCTAACAAGACCATCAGGCATGATAGGGGCTCCCGATTCTTACGTCTACCTGCTCCGTTCACCTACTTGAAGTTATTCTTGTTGCACCGTTCGAGTGAGGTTTGTGCAATCAGCGGCTTGCGCATTTATGCAATTGGAAAACAGATTTATCCCCTGCTTGAAACTGAGCAGCGATACCTACGCCCAGGTAAGGTGGATATGAGCTTTATAATTTCATTACTGAACCTGCGTAGCTCAATCGTTATGTGATGGGTTTTATATTCTTCGTTCCCTTATCCGTGATAGCTTTGCATGAAGCGGCCAGAGAAACTAAGAGAGGATCTTGGATGGAGCACTGGTTTCTCGGCGGTGAAAATGAACAAGAGCCTGATTCACCCCAAATCAGAAATCCCGAGGTAGATGATCCTGGTTGTCCTGGGAAACAAATTAGCAGAGTACCCTTCGAGGAACTTATCAAGGTCTTCCCCAACACGCAACAGGTTCGTTTGATGATTGATGATTTAATACTCTCGGATAGCTAACGATGCAATTAGTCGATAGATGCTACCATCCTGGAGGAGATGGAAAGCGTCAAAGCACAACTGTCCATTATCATGAACAAACTGAATAATCGACAGACAAGTGGATTCGGGTTATGAACTTGCTCATTTTATCTACATGTACAGTGTATGCTTTCCTGAGGTTATGGTTCTGACGATGCTTGAGGCAACGTCAATTGTGCCAATATGCTCATTGATTGTATAAAGAAAGGACGGATTTCCTTGGACCAAAAGTTTCCGTCACCGCTATGATCGATGATCTGGGTAAGATGTTCCTGCCCAATTTTTCGTCTTCCTTTACTTTCATTCCTTCTCCCTACCCTCCCCAAATCACCTCGCAATGCCACCGGTAGCTTTTTCCCTTACGAGGGTTTTTTAACGCACCCGTGTAAGCACTTTTACGTATCCTTCTTTCTTTTTCACGGTGGGGGAGGGTGTAATCATACGATTACTAACAAACAACTACAATCAATCAACATACATATATTCGGATAGTTCATACACTTCGATATTCTTTCTTTTCCTTCTCCTTATCATCGTACCTAGGTACTCGTTCTCTCTTAACACGCTCTGGTCCTGTTCCGTCTCGAGTGATTCCCCTTTGAGTCCACAAAGGGTTTACACACGCTGTCCGATTTTCAACGGGCGATCATTGCGCATTGTGCACAACATGAGATACTACATCCCCGAAAGACCGAATTTGTCTGCGTAGTCTTCGAGGGGCGTTTTATCAAATATGGCAACCATCTGTCCCTGCACCCCCAGTACGAGACGCATCAATACATTTCCAGCTTCGCAGACGGCGACGCGAGCGCGCCACGCGTTCCTAAGGTTTACGACTACTTCACTCCAGATCGCATTACGGCATACCTTGTCATGGAATATATTGAACTTAAACCCAGCCCAGCCCAGGACCCCCCCCCAAAGGGTTGCAAAGGCTCTCCAGTGGCTCCGTGATCTTCCAGCGCCTCCCGATGTCACAATTGGTTCTTTAGGAGGCGGTCGCGCCCGCCACCCGCTATTCAAAGACTTTGAAGCTCCTCTATCTTTCTCAAGCATAGATGCTTTAGAACGATACACGAATAAGGTGCGTCCGTGCTTATTGCAATTCCTTAAGCATTCGCGCCTCGCTACCCGCTAACCGTGACTTGAACTAGGCTCGCAATTATATTCATCCGAGGGCGAGGCCAGACCCTGTCAGCTTCAGCGGCGAGCAATGTATTCACTCAGTCCAATATGGACGAGAGAAACTTCCCCGACGATATGGAAGGGAACACGTGCCTTCTCGGTTTCGAGGATGTGGACTACTACCAGAATCTTTCGCCAGCTATACTATGTCTCTGATTTGGAACAAACCATTCGTCAAAGAGGTCGCCGAGTACTTGCAATGGCCAGCCCCACGTAGCTCACATTCGATGGCCCGGATTGGTTCAATTCTGCAGATGATAGGTGACGAAACCCTGGGTATGTCGACCTATACTTGACATAAGATTTAAACAAACATCCGTGATAGGTCTTAACGAGGACGGCAGGCCCAAGCCGCGCCGCCGCGGTCCTAAGTTTTGACGTTCATCCTTGCGATTTCGAAGCTCAGTTTAGTCCGCCAACGTCTGCTTGCCATAACATTAATTATTTGGCTCGTCTCTACGCCTGCACGAAGAAAAGCTTATCGCATGAACGTTGCGTCAGTGGGATTCGCCGCGTGCGGCGTGTATTTGCTCACGCGGCCATTCGTTGACTTGAGAAACATCTGCGAGTTGCTTTTCCAGTTTTTGATGTCATCAACTAATTGTCAATGAGCAAGAATTCGCGCTAAGCGATGTTAGTTCTTTGGTTTAAGTTTGATTGCATGCCAGTGTTCCGACATCATTTTATCTACAAGTACAGCTAGTTTATGTTTTCCCGATTTTGCTATGGTTCTGACGAAGCTTGAGGTAACGTCAACTGTGTTAATATATTCATTGATTGTATAAAGAAAGGACGGATTTCGTTGATTTCCATAGAACACAAGTTTGGTAACTGTAACGCTTGAGTCAAAGAACTCGTAAAAATCAGGGAAAAAAGCCTGACACTTAGTTCACTGTGGTCAATCTGGGTAAGACCTTCCCGACACTTGGCCTGCCTAGCCTCCCGAAGATCCTTGAGTAGTGATCGCAATCTATCTGGGTTCTCAAGGTCATCCGAAGCCCTGTCAAGCGTCAAGAATCTGGAATGAATGATATTGGCGAGGCATACACATCAAGAAGGACTTTGGACATTTCTATATAGCGGAAGGGAAGCTTGCTAAATCCATTCTTCGTGATTTCCTCTTCTAACCTTTCCTTGAGATAATCTTGGAACGTGAAGTTATAAAACGCATCGTGAGGCTTGGCGCACCTACGCTAAGCCAGTCTGGAGCAACTATGTGGCATTTCTTTTTTGTTTTCAAGTTAACTGCGATCCAGACTGGCACTTTAGCCCTGTTGGGTGGTCTCAAGGGTCCGTATGTACCCTACCCAATCTTTGCCTTAGCTTATCTCACGCCGTCTACTAAACCACGCATACCGAGATAAATGCCGTCTTTTCCATTGCTATCAGAGGTATTATTTCGACAAGCTGCTGGGTGGCTATCAGCTCCAGCTCTGGCGGAGTAACCGACGCTCGCAGGGAAGCGGGAAGAGACATAGTGCGCGCGGTCACGTGATTTGTCGCGTTCCGTTGTCTGCTTCCATCTCAGATCTAGTCCACCACACAACCGATCCATGCTTGGGACACGCACGAAACAGATCAACGTGTACGGCAAGCGGAGCCAGCGCGTTGTCGCAGTTTCTGATGAGCGACCTTCAAGGAAGGATATTCCAAACATTTTTGATGATTCCGAGGCACCAATACACAGGGCACCCATCGTATCAAGAATGCGAAAGCGGGAGGATGTGTCCAAACCCGAGGGCTCTACGTCTTCGACATCTCCATCTCCGCGAGTTGTTCATGTTCGGAGAAGGAAACCTTTGGTATCGCCCATACGAAGGAGGAGATCGAGCAGCGCCAGTGGTGAAGATGACTCTGAGGTAGAAGCAGTGGATCAAAAACCCGAAGCTGTACGGAAGGACAGCGTACCAGCGAAGGGCGCGCGTCCGAGCAAGGCCACACGAGCACCCCTTACTCCCCGTGCACTAAACGTTCCATCATCGCCGGCCATGGCAAGGAAACATAAACATGTTTCATCAGACATGTATAGGAAGCTGTATAAACCTTCTCCAAGCACTGTCAACGTCGATATCATCGTGCTCGATGAGGATGGCAATACAGTTGGTACAGAACGTCGAATTTCGCGTGTCCGTTGCAAGAGTAAACACAATGCTGCGCCTAGCACCCGTAATGAAGGCCCACCAAAGGATATTTTACCAGATAGCGAAGACGAACTGGTTACTCGACCTCGTCGGTTGCAAAAGGCAACAAGCCGCAGAAGAGTGTATTCGGACAGTTCGGAAGACGATGTCCCTTCATCCTCCAACCCGCCAAATGATACCTTACCAGATGAACCGGTCGTCCAGAAGGCATCAAACCACAGAAGGGTATATCCAGATGATTCAGAAAGTGATGGTCCTCCACTCTCAACTCCTGCGCCACCTCCGCCGAGACAGATAGAAATCACTCGACCTGTCCAGCCGCGACCCAGCGGTCTACCTCAAATTTCGCGTAGCAAAGCTACCGACGCTGAGGCATCTAAACCTATAGCACATTCCCGCTCAGAGCCCAGTACGCGCTTTGTGCCATCACAACAGCGGATACAACCTCAACCCCCTTCATTGCCTTACAAAACTCGTATACCGTCACCTATCGCTCGGCCACGGCAATTGACCCCCATTCGTGGACTTCGGAATTCCAGAAATGCTATTGCACCGCCATCACCTCCGACCCCTTCGGATTTTGACTCCTCGATTGAGCTATCCGACAATGATTTCGAGTCGTCCCCATTTCCAAATACATCCCCATACTTGATAGACCCCTCTGTTCCAGACCACCTCAAGCCCTTGCTGCAAGAATGTCACCAGGAAGACCATGGGTTACACGATTTTTCATCCTTCATAAAGTCATTCCCTTACGATCCTATCGTGAGAGCATCAAGGACAACAGTTGCCGGCGGAGATTATGGCTTTAAAAAGATCGGCGAGGCTAGCTATTCCGAGGTATTCGGTATCGGTGGTGTCGTCCTAAAGATCATCCCCTTGCGTAACGAGTCGAGATCACATGGCGTCATTGATGGCAAACAGCACCAGAGCAGCGATGTAGAAGGACCAGCGACGAGCGAAGCGAAGGATGTCCGGAAAGAGATAATCGTCACTCGCGCAATGGGCGAAGTCTGCAATGGTTTCGTGAAGCTTCTAAAGACGTACGTTGTGCGGGGTAGATACCCCGAGCTACTCTTACGACTCTGGGATGAATACAACGAGGAAAAGGGATCTGAGAGTATCAGACCTGGTAAGTTTTTTTCTGGAAACCTTACGATTATCACAAATGACCTGTGCTTGAGATTCCTTTACCCTCGCTCAGGTATACGCTATCGTTGTCCTGCCTAACGGCGGACCTGACTTGGAAGCGTATACTTTCACAAACCCAAGGAAATCAGGATGGCGGCAAGCATGCAGCGTGTTTTGGCAAGTTACCAAGGCACTTGCGTATGCCGAGCAGTTCGTCTCTTTCGAAGTGGGTTTCCCCCGCTTGATTCTTAACCTTCATGCTCTGATGAGTTTGCTTAGCATCGTGATTTGCACTGGGGCCAAATCCTGGTTAAGGATCTCCCACTCAGCGCCGCGTTGCAAAACCTTGATTTGAATTCAAGAGCAGAAGCGGATAACCTCTTCATGGACGATGCGGCGCATGGAGTCCAGGCGACCATAATTGATTTAGGCCTATCGCGAATGGACGCGACCGATGCGAACGGGTTTGAGAAGGTTTATTGGACGCCAATCGAAGAGGAAGTTTTCATGGGCGAAGGTTTGCTCCAATGATGTTGTTCACTGAAACTGCCAAGATGACGTGTATATATTAGGGGACTACCAATTCGATATTTACCGCATTATGAGGGACCACGTTGGTTCCCGTTGGGAAAGATTTAATCCCCTTACGAATGTCATGGTATTGCCCGAGTTTTTTTTCCCTTTCTCTCAGCGTCTCATGTCATATCTTTTTTTTTTTTAAAAAAAGTGGTTGCATTACATCGCGCTCAAACTCCTTCATTCGAAGGATTTGAAACCGCCTGGCGGTGCTCGCGCTGTCCAGACGACGGGGGCTGTGCTCTCGGAGAAGGAAAGTTACGGTTCGCTGTCAGAGTTGGAGAAACTGCTTGCGAAATGCGTTTCGGAAGTGCGCGCGAGAAAGAAGGCGGTGAAGAAGAAGATCGGCAAGGGGCGAGGAGGCGTCGGTATCCAGCCAACGTCTATGGGAGGATTTTTTTCCTGTGCGGCTGATGTTGTTCGATATGGTGTTTCAAAAGGATGGATCATGCCTACTGCATAAGATTTTGTTGTGATCTAATGTCTATACGATCTGTCGGAGTGTATTTATACCCAATGCTAGCGGTTGCAATTTGTCCAAGTATGAATCTAATGAGCGTGTGTGTGTGAGTGATGCATGGAGGTCCAATGTAAGTTTTAGGGACGAGGTAAAAATAAGTTAAGGCTCTGGACTGGAAAGTTAGAGTAAAATGCATGAGTGAATCGAAGCAGTAATGCCATGTCAACAGGATTCAATGAAAGAGTTTTTCGGAAAAGGTTGATTGTAGTCGCCTCTCCATGTCGTGAAGTTTGGATTGGTATATGCTTCAATATGCCTGTATCACTAATTAATCAATCATCAACATAAAACACTAGTGACACGAACCGATTGATGTAGTTTGCCGTCGGGAAATCTTTCGGATCGCAACCGATGTTGATAGCGTTCGGTTTTTGATAAACTCGAATATAATCTACGCGGAGATGGTTTGGGAAAGTGAGATGCTCAAAGTCAATTGGGCCAAAGTTTCTCGACATTCCGAGGTTGATGATCAAATGCTGGTAAGACGATGATGATGATAAATTCTCACGGTCGAGAAGGAAAGAGACTCACCATGGGTTCTTGAGGGACGGGTCTAGCGGATATCTGTACATTTTGGTTTTGGCCGAGTCCTCCCGCTCGAATCGTCCATACTGATTGGTTGTCCGAAAGCCATGTTATATACTGAAGAACGAGTTTAAAAAGGTGCAATTCCTCGGCATCAACAAAAAGAACTCACGCCACTGTCAAAACCTAAGCAAGATTGAGTGAAGGTCGTAGCAGAGAATGAATATTTACCTGGCTGATACTAAAATTTCGAATGAGTATAAAGATTATTTTTTACCAAGTGAACAACTTGCCTCGAACCCATAAACAGAGTAACATCCGTCGACCAGTTCGTAACATACTTGATTGGTATCGGTGACGACGGATGTAGCTTGCTGCAGAACATTACCAACAAATGTGTTTAAACTCGATATTGATGTGTTGTAGATTGTCATGTAAGCAGTTGAATTATTCCAGTCGTATGAATTATCGAACGGCTGATAGGCTTTAGACGTGCAAAAGTATCCTTAGGCGATGACCACTCACAGCCCACTGTGCAGATTGAGATACCTGACCGACTCCAGGAAACCCAGAAATCTGTGCTTCTAGCATGTCGATTTCGGGAGCGGCGCGACCAACAAAAGTACCGTCCGTATGCATTGGACCCGGGTGGTCAGAACCAGGACAAGAGCATCTAGACAAGCGTTGCCCGGGAAGGAAGGACAGTGCACCACCGTGTCCTCTATCGCCACCGACCGTAGCCGCGGCTGGTTGGCCGTTAACAGTTTGATTTGGGGCAGTTCCGACATCGCAAGAATCGTAAGAGTATGGCCACTAACGCGCGCTCTAGTACGTTGGGTTGTAACTAAGGATGGGAGGATCGCAAGCTCACCATGCCTTCCAGAGTCGCGCCGTAGCCAGCTCTCCCCAAGTTACCCATCGTCCATATCGCAGGCCACATGCCAACAACGTTGTTTGCGCCGGGGAGTTGAACGGAAGCCTCGAAGATTCCACCTGTGAAACAAAACTTGTTCCTGGCACATGTTCAAGAAGCCGATTATGAATTACGTGACGACGAACCAAGTTGAGATGAGGCCTGGTGCCTGATCGATTAGTTTCCAAAACGGATAGTAAAGAAGAGCGCTCGCCTCCTTGGAAATTCAAGTTATGGTTAAACATTTCAGAGTAGGTGATGACAAGAGATCCATTTGATGTTGTCACAGCTGCGGGATCGTACCATTCGAGGTTGTTCGTGGACTGGGACATTGATCAATTGACATAGCCTCATATGATATTACTAGAAGGTTCAATACCCAATAGTGGAGGTTTGCGGCTTCCCAATATGGGTCGTCACCTGGGTAAAACGTGCGGCCGTCATTGTTAAACTCGTCCGAAAACACGAGGTCATATTTTGAGCCGTCAGTGTACCCCGCCCTCGTGTATGCTGATTTTGGGGTGTCTAGATCAATCAGGCCAAAGTTACCTACGACAGTTGGGACCTGGTGGCAGTGGCAAGCGACAGAGTTTGCAACGGAGGAACAGGTGAAACAAATAGGCCTACCTGGCCAGTGGCGTTGATCCCTCCTAGATTATATCCGTATGACAGCGGAAGGGTCCTCCACGCGTATGTCGCAACGGGATAGCCGATACTGCGGGAAGTGAGCAGAGTGGTGAAAGAAAATAAAGAGAAGCTTACAATAAAGCAAGAATAGATAGTACCAGGATGAGGAGACATCCTAGATTCAAAAGGGCTCTTCGAGAGAAGGAAAAGGGGACGTCATCGAGAGGTTTTGGATCGAGGTCAGGATTGTGGATAGAATCGTCCGGGTCGTTAGGATCGGCGCGCCAAAAATTGGGATCTGAGGGGAGGGAGTACTGAAGGCAATAAGCTGAGGAATATCACAGAAAATAGAAAATAAAAAACCTTTCCGTCGGAGAAAATGCTGCTGAGGCGATCATTGGATACATATGAATAGGGAGAGCCAGAGACCGAGTCGGTGCAACTGTGCTTTGGTCTTAGGTGCCTTGGAAGGAGGCTAGTTGAGGAAGAAGGACGGGAAAGCATGAAAGGGAATCAGGAAAGGGAGGTAAGAATGGCATGGCGATAATATACGAAAACTGGAGTGGAGCAACTGTTGATGATAATAACTCTGGGTTGCTTACGGCATCATGATGAGCCTTGAACTACTCCCCGTTGAGCTCGTCGCCGAGATCCTTAGCGAACTCGACCTCCCTGACCTTCTTCATGCATCTCAGCTCTCAACAGGTATACGTGCGATTACAGCAGACGCAGCGCTGAACCCTTGGAGGAAGCCAGTATTGCGAGCGCTGAACGCCGGCGCATATGACTCTCTCAGGCAATTGAGTGATTGCTCCACTGCTATGCCAAGGCAGAACTGGATCGAGATCCTCGCTATCGCACCGCCTCCCTTTGTCCTTTTCAACGCTTCAGTCCCGAGACTCGCCGCCGCTGACTGGGAACAAGCCTTTGCACGCCGCTTTCTACCCGCCTGGCGTCGCTGGAAGAGAGACTCTTCTTGGAAAGAAGTTTATCTCAAACTTCTCTATAGGGTTTGGCACCGCGCCCTAACTTCTTGCACAGCAGACGAGTCCTGGACAAGGTTTGTTTTCCGCTCTTTCCGCTCTCCGATCCCTCGCTTATCCGTTCATCAAGGTACATCGCCCTCAATCGCAATGGCTCCGCCTGCGAGCTCCAGGCAACTTCGCGCAACTTTGATCCTTTTGCCATTTTCAATGAAATCAAGTTTGTCACCTTGCTGTCTTTTCTAAATGCCACTCATCTCTACCAGGCAGCAAGCCAACTTGGCACATCTTGAAACCCGTGTCCGAGTCTCTGTTATCTCATTTACCCGATTGGTCTACTTCCTTACGTTTAACTAGGTTATTCTTGAACTCGCGGACGTCAGAGTCCTCGCCTTCGGAACTTTAAGCCAAAAATCACCTCTCACTCACAACCCCAATGCACACGCCTTTTTACATCCACCTGGCATCGAAAAGGATTTTGACCCCATTCCCACGCCATACTTAGTCCATGATCATGGCGTGTATCCAATGAAATCTCAGCCTAGTATGTCCCTGCTCCCGCGGCCGCCATGCTCTTCCCTGACCCTGGCCGGCGGCTACATAGTCAATCATGCTGATTACCACTACACATACACGCGTTTGCGCTACCCGTCACCTAATTGGAAGTATGCGAGTTATCCTTTTTATACCCCCGGCGGTAACGACCGGCGTTGGAACGGGTCTGGCGAAGCGGAGGAAGATGGCCTTCAGTGGGTCGGCGGAATGATGTACGTCGATGTCATTCCGTCTCATCTGCCCCCCTAATACGCACAGGCATAGCATTGTTGCCCAACTCTTATCTCCGCATGACAATTCCCCAGCCCAGCAGTACGCTTCCTTTTCTTGGGCCGACTTGTGGACAATTGCCCCCTGGCTAGAGGAAAGGATAACGAAGAGGATAGATGGACCAGGATTAGGCATCTGAGGTTCGGCATCTGAAATAGGTTTTATTGATAATTTAAACGTATTAAAGCTGTTCTGTGATGAGGCGCACGTGGCGGAAACAAGATCGGCGATAATTCTTCCTTTTTGAGGCAAGTTACCTCTTCAACGACCCTTGCAGAGACAGCGGGCACCACACCCAAATCGCGGTCGCGTGCGCGCAATGCTCGGCTATGAGCTCTATCAATTGTTTTTTCTGATAATTAACACCAGAATTTCCAATCCATCTCGTCGGGCTTTGAAAACAGTGCTACAAGATCGGACCATCTTCCATACCTATGCCTACTCCCCCCAAATTGCATTCAAAAAACAATTAGATGAATCATTTGCCGTGCCTTACTAATAATGCCTCATTCATCAGACTTGGTCTCGCGATAAAAGCTGCCTATGTCCAGGAATAAGCGCCCATAATTTGTTCTCCCTCTTTCGTTGCTGGACAGCGACTCCAATATGAGCTTCGTACGTTATTTTATTTTTGGACGGATAAAACGGCTCACCGCGTACAGGATTCAAAATCTTTTGAAATGACCGATTTATCTCGTCATTCGCGCAGACGACGGTAATTATAATTATATAAAGTCGCTTGAGCAGTGGATAACTGGCCTACAGCGAATTTATCTGCCCAGTGAAAAGCTGTAGCAAGACTTTTACTCAATCCTCTGGATTAAAGGCACACCAGAACGTTCAGTAAGTTGGCCTCGCCTTCCTCTGTAGCATCATTTGACGTGAAATTCAAGTACGAAGCTAAAGCCATATGTTTGTGGCATTGGGGACTGTGAATCTGCTTTTGGAGACCCCTCCTCCAAGGCTAGGCACGTCAAAGAAATTCATAGAACGACGCACGTCAATGTATGTCCCGTGATGGGCTGCACAACTAGGTATGTCTACTACGCCTAGAAGGTGCAATACGTCTTACTCAACTGCGACGCCAGAATCAAACGCCGCTCGGCGTTCCATGCACATCTCAGAAGGAAGCACGACATAACTGATGTTGAAACGGTTAAAGTATCGCGACAGCCACTTGACTCGTGGATACGTGCTAGTAAAAGCACTCCAAGGATACCTAACCCTCCACCCGATCCAATGCCGACGCCGATTTTGACGTGGCCCTTGCTGTCACCTCAAGCAGTGCTCTGCGGAGACTACGAATTGGCATACAGCCGACCTTGGCCGCAGAACGATGTGCCACTTGAAACGATTGACCCGAGATGTAAGCAAAGTCTCGGTTCTCTTCTCCTATCTCTCTATTCACTCCCGCGTCCGAAGTGCTTCAACGAGACATGTACGAGTCATCACACTTTTTGAGACCAGATGGTGGCATAGAACCGGGTTACTGGATGTCGGTAGGATACTATTACTAAAGTTATATACACAAACTTGAAATGTATTTTATTTGGGCCAAACAAGGGGCGACGCGCTTGCAGAGAGTAGTCGCCCGTACGCTGAATCGCGCCGCCCGCCCCGTTCTCTCGTCGACGATGCTTGCTTCTCCTCTCATGCCCACTTCAACCGCCTCCTTTTCCCCGGAAGACCAGCTCCAATACAGACCATCAAGGGACTTGGACTCTTTCAACAAACTCCTTCCTCCCCCAATCGAATTCGTAGAAGGCTCTTCATCTGGAACGCTGGCCGTTACAGAAGGAACGTACGAGCCCATCAATGTCTCTCCTAAAATCCAATCCACCGAGGTAAGCACAACGCGCCCGCGTTTAAGGCCTCTTTTTTTTTGCCGCCCGCGCATCCATACACATACATTTAATATGACATACTTACTACTCCTTCACAACTTGTGTTTTAATTTAGCTCCCAGAAAAGCCCCTCAAGTCACCAAAACCCTCAATACACCATCCACCTACGAGTCCAACGAGCGCCAAAACACCCACCTCTCTTTATCAAGGCGGGATCGATACCTCTTGGCCTACGACGTGCAGCCGCGGTGCTGGGTTGAGGAATACGGGGAATACGTGTTTCTTGAATAGCGCGCTGCAGTGTTTGATACATACCCCTCCCCTTTTGCGCGTGCTTATCGCACATAGGGAAAACTGTGAGTGCTTTGCAAGCCCGAGGGTTTTTCGACTGATGTGAGGGTTTTTTTACGGGGAAAAAAAGGTCGTATCGACAAGGCGCTGTTTTGTATGACTTGTAGATTGCGTTTGGTGGCGGTAAAAGCTCATACGACGTCTGATGCGTTTACGCCCATTTCGATTACGGAGAGGTTGCAGAGTGCGTTCGCTATTTTTTTTTTGCCGTGGATTGATATTGATATCGAAATCTCCCTATTAGCGATTGCCAAGCATATGAAGAGGGGTCGACAAGAAGACTCGCACGAATTTTTGAGATATGCCATTGACGCTTTACAAAAATCATGTCTTGCTGGATACCCGCCGTACGTCTCTTTTTGGATTCTATGTATGTTTCGACTATATACACGTTACGATAGGAAGCTAGACCCTAAGCTGGCAGAAACGACCTGGGTCCACAAGATCTTTGGAGGCCGGTTGCGATCCCGCGTGACATGCCATGATTGCGGGTACAACAGCGATACGTTTGATCGTATTCTGGACCTCAGTCTTGACATCCTCCGCTCAGATAGTCTAAAAGACGCGCTCAGGAAATTCGTTGCAGTTGATCATCTGAAAGGAGCTGACAAGTACAAGTGTGAAAAGTGAGTGAATGTGTCTTAGTGGTTGGAGATGTTTTTCACGGATGTTGTAGATGCAAAAAACCTGTTATTGCCGAGAAGCGGTTCACGATTCACGAAGCGCCCATGGTGCTTACTGTCCACCTGAAGCGGTTTTCGCCTTTGGGTCGCAAAATTAGCCATTATGTCGATTACGACGATCGGTTGTCGTTGCATCCTTTCATGAGCGAGGGTCAACACGGGTTTTCATACTCGCTGTATGGTGTGATATGCCACGCCGGAGGTGGGCCCAACTCGGGTCATTACTTTGCCTACGTGAAGGATAAAGACGGCCGGTGGTGGGAAATGAACGATGAAATGGTGTCTCCTGTAGGAGGAGCACCCGTCAGCAAGAAAAACGCGTATATCCTCTTTTATATGCGTAGCAAGGGTCAAGGATTGGAAGCTGCCGTGAATTTTACTACTCCTACCACTACACCGCCATCTCATTCAAAGGCGGCTGGGCTTGCTGCATCGATGAAGAAGCGTAAAGAGCGGGAGATGGATCGTGATGACGAGGACGTTGGGGAGAAGGTGACAAAACCGTTTATAGGGCCCGTCATTCCCAATACGGTGCTCAGTCAAAGGGCGTTGGAGAACAAGACGAACGGCGTGGATATGCAGAGTGTTATGTTGAAAAAGAAGATAGAGGCTGTCAAGTTGCTCAAGGAGGAAAATGCTAGAATTGTCAAGGAGAAGGCAGCGGGGCTGCTTGCTGGACTTGACAGTTACAATTCGGATGAAGACGCGGAGGAAGAAGAGGAAGAGGAGGAACGGTCAAAGAAGGTTGAATCCACGGAAAATGCACCAGCAGAGGAGGTACCGCCGACGTCACCACCATCCTCACCGTCAAAAGATACGTCGTCCAGCGAGAAGAAGAGGAAACGAGATGGCGACGATGAACATTATCAGCACAGCAACAGCACCGCAGGCTCTTCCAAGAGCGAGAGACAACATAGACAGACACCTACAACGATTACCTCACGGACGTCCGGTTATACCAGTTTCAAGTCGGGTAGAAACCCATACAACAACCTGGGGAAAATCAAAAAGTATGGCAAACGACGACCGGCAGGTATCTGAACGTCAATCTCTATGTGTACTACTATCTTTTTCTTTTTGGCTCTGATAGTCGTTGCTGTTGTTGTGCACTAATATTAATCCTAATAATGACGGACGATTTCGGATGTGGACGATGTACATACTACGTCGATGATGGGCAACGCTAGTGCTAAGCTATATACGTTAGCTTATTTTAGAGCTTCGCCTTTGCCTGTCCCGTAATAGAATCAACTCGAGCACTATCCGCTTTACCTTCCTCCCACCAAACGACGGTGACCGTCACGTCGTCTCTGTACCTCCTGGAATGCGGAGCGGGTATACTGAGCAGTTTCCGCAGCTCGATCTCATCCCCACCTCCAAAAGCGTTCCGTATCAGATGCGAACTGAGATTGTTGTCTTCAAAAGCCCAGTGACCTTGCGTCTTCATGTCCTTCTTGGCTTTACCTTCCACGCCATGCGTTCCCGTCGTCGTCGGTACCAAACTGGGTAATTGTGACCTGGGAACTTTGCCTTTTAACCCAGCAAAATGGCCACCGACGAGAGCGACGACCTCTTCGTTGCTAAAAAACCAAAACGTAAGTTATATATATACGTTGAGTTCACGAAGAGAATAGGAAACTGTACGTTAGTTGATCCCAAAGACCGTCTGTAGCCAGGACGACGAAACGAATAGCTCCGTTATCGCTGGAAAAGTTCAGTTTTCTGTGGGTAACGACGGGAGTGGCGGTCACGTAAGGAGGCGTTTTGAACAAGGCTGGAGGGGGTCGCATAGGCTTTTTGTTACCGAGCATAAACGCTTCGTTGAGACTTTTTTTTTAAATAGAATTAAAAGAATTGTCTAGATTATTTTTTTTTGGGGGGGGGAAGACTTACGTCTCCTGGATAGGGCGAGGCCACTTGTACCGCGCATCACCAAACGCTCTGCTAGGTTCCAACCCTCCGAGAATCCGTCCTTCACGTACAACGTAGTCGGCTTCCTCTGGAGGATGCTCCGATTGTAAGCTTAAATAAGAAGGAAATAAATCAGGTGTTGATGAGTGAAAGGACCGACAACGTTACCGTTTCTTTTCTTCTGGATTTCTACCCGTTTGGTCCTCGCTCAAGACTTCTACGCGCCACTGTCCTTGATCTGGTCCCGTTGGCTCCCATACTCCCGCTACTGCCCGACTATCGCCGGTACATGCAACGTATAAATCACGGTTAGCCGTATCGAATAGCGCCATGATGGCACAACTTCCTGTTGTTATTATCAGTATATAGAGAAATTGTAGAGAGCTTGGAAACTAACCAGACACGGCTGGTAACATGGCGGATAATGCTAAAGGGTGTTTACTAAGGTCGGGTATCTTCTTGGTCTTTTTCGACTCTCCGTCAATGTTACTGGCAAGAATGTGAAGCGGTGCGTTTAAAAGCTCCGCATCCAACTTTGTAAAGGCGTCTTGAACTGCGAGAGAGACGCGCTGAGGACTCGGTACGAGTGAAGGCTGAGGAGGCCATATGAAAGATTTAATCCAGTCGAGGTAAGAGGGAGGAGTAGTACGAGGCTTGTTAACGAGCTGAGATAGTTCCAAGGCGACGGCGTTGATAAGGACGCGAGAGAGCAGTTGTGAGGTCTGATAGCCGGCGTGGCCATCCATTACTGCAAAGAAGAGGTAGTCACCGGGAGCCGAGGGGTCAGAGTCATCTCGTTGGATGATCTGATTCGAGTTGGCGTCTTCGATTGGGTCATTAGAAGCCAAGAAAGCTGTGGTATGATTCCATGTGAGTCCGCTGGGGCGTGCGGTGGCCTGAAAAGAGCTATGCTCTCTTATTCTGTTCTCAATATCGTTTAAGGAAAGGAGTGGAAATGATTTTTCGATTCTGTCGACTTTGCCATCTGGGCGCTTTTCTCTGACTTGAAGAATAAAAGAGTTCTGGTTATGTTCTGACCTGGATTTGTAGTAAAGATAAGCTGGTGTACCGACTGCGACGGCTGCGAGGATACGAAACCAAGGTTTGGACATTGAGAGGCATTGGCGCCGAGTTGGCACGTGGGTTTGGTTGGCGCGTGGTTGCATCGCCCCTGGGCTGTACCTCAACCACTTGAGCTGTAAGTGACGAAACGATATTTGATAACGCGATCCTCTCAAACTTTCAAGTCTTCCATGTTCTTTTCCAAGAGCGAACCATCGAATGTCGCATCAGTTAAATCAGAACAACCCACACCCGAACAACTCGCAAAATTCGGTATCACAGTCAGAGATTTTGCATACGAAAGTACTCTCCCCCCTATTGCACCTGTCTACTTCTTGCCAAAGCAAATACAGCCAGATCCCAGAGTGACAAGGGCAGAACCAAGCCCCCTGTCTCTCTCTAGACAGTTATCGGATGCAGCCCAACCAAGTGGAGGAGTCACCCGACAACGCGGATTCTCGGACCTGCGTGATTACAGTCCTTACTACGTTGATATCCCTGAGAGCCCATGCTCTCAGGGAATTGACGAGTACGTCAAGACACCTGTTGTTACGCCAAACGGATCGCTTAAATGGCAGGATGGGGAATCGACTGGCGAGATAAGGCCAGAGCAAGTAGTGTTATCATCATCATCGCCACCCGCGCTAGTGGCTATCACTACAGCTAGTACGCCACCACCACCACCATCTCCCAGGGCCAGACCACCATCACCTGGATCTGGGTCTAGATATTATTTACGAAAGAGATTAGGGCGGAAGACGAATTCGAGTCCAGCGCGGGTGAAGCAGGAGAAACGGACATGCCGTAAAGGACGCATGTAGTATGTAATATGTGTATACTGTACTTACTCTGTTGTACATGTATGGAAATTTTTTGAGATCTGCGAAGGCAGCGGGCACGTGTCATAAGATGCTGATTCCGCTCACAGACGGAACGGAAGACTTGCCCGGCTTTTACTTTTACTTATATTCATCCATCTCCTCCCCTCCCCTCTCTTCCTCCTTTGTTCCCTCATGCGCGTTACCATCTCTGTCCTCCCTGTATCCCTTTCCCTCCTTCACATCCCTCGTTCTCGTCTCCCTCAACTCTCCCACTCCATCATCAGGCAGATCCTTCAACCCGACCCTGTCTTTCTAAGTATCACCTCAAACGAAATAGAGCTCAGCATATTCGCTGAAGCTCATGCCCTAAAACACTTTGAACCCATAGCAAGGAGAGACAGGCAAAGATCTCGCTCTCGTTCGCGCTCCACAGATTTCGAGCCCATTCAAATCTCATGCGAAAAATGGCGTGTACTACAAATAGATTCGCACAGCGATCAGCTTGGTCAGGTCAATTCGTTCCTTCCCCTGACAGGGTCTGACATCTTGCTTGTAGATTCATCTGGTGCCCGCGTTAATGAGTTATCCGCCCCTCTCGCCGCCGCAGGCATATCTATCCTATATCAGTCTTCTTACATGAGTGACTTTATCTTTGTGAGCTCATCTTTCCCTGACATTTACTCACGTCTCGAACCTTATCAATGCCCTTAGGTAAAAGAAAGCCGGCTCCAAAAGGCACTCGATTTGTTTTCCTGCGCTGGGTTCGACCTCTACCCATTCGAACCCATCTTTACAAAGTCGCAGGCCATATCCGACATCAGAAGTTTCGGCTCTGGTGCTATTTTAACTCGGTCAGGGAGAAGTAGTAAAACCAATGCTCTGGGCATAACGTTTGCACCAGAAGATGCGGCTACAGAACTTCCTACCTCAGGCCGAACGTCCCCGCATTCGAATTCTCACTCCCCGATATCGAGTGAAGTCGTAATGCTCTCACCTGACTTGGCATGCGTAGGCCTCTCTGACGAATTCGGTGTCGACCACTGGGGCCTCAAAATCGTTAAACTGGTTGCTTATCCGGACTTGATCCTTCCTGCAAAACCCAGGTCCTCGGACTCGTCTCTCCATTCTACGCCACGTTCGCCCGTTTTAGATAAACCGATACTTCCTGACTTGTTTCTTCCTTTCGACACGATGGCGCCAGCTTTATCTCCATCGTCTCCGTGCTCGGACGAAGAAGAAGTTGACGATGGGTATTTTTCCCATTCACCGCAACTCTCGCCCAAGCATAGGCTACCGAGGATTCCATCCAGGTCCCATTCGGACCTTCCAAAATTATCCCTGGGTACACCCTCGAAACACCACAGAAGACACAACACGTCTTCTGCTCGCTCTTCAGGCCCTAACAGTCCTACAACGGAGAGCCAAGTTCCCTTCTTTAGTTTTACCAGAACGGCGGAAGGATCATCCCTAACTACGGATGTGCGCCTTCTGGCAACCCTGTTCCCTCCGCACGAACGCCATATGGTTATCTGTGGCGCGGAACTAGACGTTGCTGACGACCTCAGCGACGACGACGACGGTCTTTCCGATCTACATGGAAGTACACTCAAATGCCTCCAAGTCGACCTGCGTCAGTTTGGTTTAGGTGAGTCGGTATCCTAGTTCGCGCCGTTCGCTCCCCACCTGACTTCCCATCGTTATCAAGACAAGTACGGCCTTGTGAACCAATTTTCCCGAGCGCTGGCGAACGACGGGATCAATCATATGTATAGCTCAACATTTAAAACGGCCAATATACTGGTATGCGATAACTTTTTTTTTTTTAAACGAATTCTATACCGACTAAACTCCGCCGATCAGGTTGAAAAAAGGCATGCGAACCGAGCGCAACATCTTTTGAGTGCGTTCTAGAATTTGTTGAATGGGCTCTTTTTTTAAAATAAAAACTCCCGCCCGATGATCTGTGCCCTCCCCCCCCCCCCTCCCCCTTTTTATATATGCTTGATTTTTATATTCCCCCCATTTACGACTCTTTAAAATGTATGTGATACCTGTTTTTTTTTTTTTACCAACTGCATCGTGTATAGCCTCCATACCCCCCATGTAATAATTTGTGTACGTTAGTGCGCTGTATCAATAGTCTATAGTACGATGCAATTCTAAAACAAATCTAAACTCTCTATGACGGGTTGATCATATGACAATGGACAAATCGAGTGGTGGGCATGACGTGATGCGAATGTAACGTAAAATGATGTGTATGTGTGTGGGGGTGCCAGATAGTGTGTAACAGGTGGATACAAGGGGCAATTATCCGATCTGAATGGCGTGGCTATGCTGTCATGGTCACCAGAGTACGGGCCGCTATACTCTGATACCAATCATCAAAAGGAGGAAGTTCGTCTTCCTCCTCCGACTCATCAAACGCAACAACGCTCGTTACAAACGTTGCCGCCGCCGCCGTCACCGAAGCCTTGGCCGAAAACCTGTTAATAATCCCGCTCCAAGGCGAATCGTCGCAAGAATCAAACAAGTGGACGTGGTCTTCCTCCTCCTCCTCGTCATCATCCTCGTCATCATCTTCAAGGAGAAATTCATCCATCAACGAATCTGGATCCGGAGTTTCCGGCTCAGACTCCGATGAAGATGAAGAAAAACTTCCAGAAATGAAATCATCATCTTGACAACTGAAATCAGATTCTTCTTCTTCTTCTTCTTCTGCGTGAGTTGGTGACATGGGTGAATAGAAATCGTCTATTGCATCTCCGTCGTCGTCGTCGTCATCAGTGGGCACATGGACGTGGTATACCAGGCGGTGCGGAACGATCAGGTATTGACCGTAACCGTGATCTTGGGGGTTTGGCGTCGCGTTGTACCATGGGATCCACGGGTCTTGCGGAGGTGGTTCATTGATAATGATGTGAGGAACGGTAAATGGAGTGGGAGATTCTAAAACGATAGTACCGCGGTACTGGTTCAATTTCTGTAGAAGAGGCTATATCACCCGTCAGCCATCATACCACTTGTGCCAAAATTTTAAATAAAAAAAGTTCACCTCTGCTGGATCGGTCCATCGGAAGGGCTTCTCCGAAGGGCATACGTATTGATCATGTGCCAGGAATCTTCGTCCCACTTCGCTTGCCGCAAAAGCCTATCCAGCTGTCAGCGATCTGATAGCGCGTGACGGAAATAGAAGGTCACTTGCCACAGCTTTGCGATGGTATTTCTGCAGAACGTTTGTCACGTTCTCCATATGTACCCGCTCGTGCGTCGTTGATGCGACCTGTTTATTTCCCCCCCATCAGAAGGATATGACATAGGGTTTGAGTAGTTCGGCTTACGAATGTTTTGAACTTTGATAGACAGAATACTGTCCTTGGCGGGGTATACTTGCTTGGTTTGGGCGGACGAACTGAGGGCACACGCGCGAGGGTGTGGTCCATTGCGTTTGGGGGCATGGTCACCATTAACTGACCTGGCCATTGAGGGCCCAGGGCGTTAAACCATGGTGTATAATAGTCTTGTATGTTCTTTTCTGGTGGTGTGATGACGATATGAGGGGCGAGGTGTGGCGCCGTCGAGTCTAATACGAGATTATGACGATGAGCGTACGCCACTCGTAGGGCATCCTGTTCAAAAAAAAAAAAAAAAGGTAAGTAAAAGCGGTATGGAGAAAATGTGACCCACCTTCTCGTTTTGCAGAACCATATCATCGGCGGAATCTCCGAAGTTTTCTCGGTGTCCCAATTCAGGTTCTTCGGCATAAAATGACATCGGAGGATTGCCGAACTCGTTCTTCGCCTTGAGTGTCGAAGAACCCGCGTACCGTCCATTGTACATCTGCGCGTCGCTGTCAAAAGCGTTTTATGGTAGTAAATCAAAGACTGACATCGCTGTGGCATGATCCTGTGGCGCAAATTGTGCCGAGAACGCCATCATGAAAAAGTGTCGAGTGTCGTGTGACGGTAATCACCGTGTTTGGAGGGCGTTCCCTTAACGCCCACGCACTTCGCGTAGATTTGTCATGTCTCAGCAGTTCAGGTTCGTGTGGTCGTGCGTCGGGTATCATAGTGGATTGGATGTCGGTGTAAAAGCAAGGGCAGTGGCGTTAGTTGCGGCTGAAACGTGGTCGGAGTGCACAAGGGGAACAGAGAGAGGGCTGCGCGCGCGGAGGTAGCAAGGTGAAAAGATGGAACGATAAGAGAGTCTTTATTCTTCAGCGCCTTCCGTGTTATAAAGGTGTGCATCCCCTGCGGAGAAGCAACCGCCATGTCTTTGTCCGGCCACATCGAATCCGATTTGTGAAACTACCTTTTACGGTCAAATTTGTTTCACAACAAGACTCGTGTCCATACAATTATCCTACTCGCGTCGTTGATGCACAGCAATGTGATCTGGAATTACCATCTTCCAGAGACAAGAATCTAACGAAACTAGCAATTACATCGCAATATTTAATCGTACTCCCGCGATCCCATGAACGACCTAAGACACGCGCGCCTAGTTCAAAGGCAACAGAACTCCGTCTTCAACGGGTTCATCTTTCCGCCTGCCCGTTATTTTGACAAAGTCTTGCATGCCATAGTCGGCCCCTGTTATCTACGCGCCGTCAGTCCGGGTTTGAGCCGATAACTCTAAATGCTTACACTCTGTGCAAGGTCTCTAACAAAACTCGGGAGATGTCGCAAATATGGAGCCGCGTTGGCCCAGAAGGGTGTCATTATAATCTGCGATTGGCTTTCATCAAGCGCAGTGATTATCTCCTTCACGACCGTCACAGGTTGTAGCGACGGCAACAGGAACTTGAGACTAGGATAAGGAGGAAAAGTTATCGAGGAGAACATTGGCGTCATAGTATGGCCAGGACAGACAAGTGTGGTACGAATTTGAGGACATTTGTACCTGCATCCAAGATGAGTTAAATATTCCTAGAATTCTATGGTACGCCATACCGCTTGTCCAACTCGTACCGCAGGGATTCGTGCAATGATACAATTGCTGCTTTTGACGAATTGTAGTCAGCTAATCAGGCAGGTCAATCGCGTAAGCATGCTAGTTAATCTTAAGACTTGCTCATTTGTGCAGCACCGACATATCCCATAACGGACGCCATAGAGACCTAACAATAGCTCCTTGTTAAGACCCGGATCACAACGAATGGATTCAAACATACAATGTGTCCTGCTTTCCTTCTCAGCATGCCGGGAAGAAACGCTTTCAATATCCAAAAATGAGCCAATGTATTGACGCCAAAAGTCCTAGTCCAAATAAGAAATGCAAAAATGCAAGCGGAGCCCACTGTTCCAA
>WION01000733.1:0-22325 GCA_015039365.1 Amanita rubescens
AAAGACTTGCAACAAATGATCATGAAATGATACACCATCCATCACACTTGTAGGTTGTGGTCAATAAATTCCTGTCCATAGTTGCTATTTATGATATTATCAGGACTTACAAATAATATATCTGAATTTCATTGGAGGATCTTGTATGGGTACCTTGCATGACACACTTGTAGGAAGTTATCAACAGTTATGACTCTGCTACTGCTGGATAAGATATTATAATTGGTTTGTCAGAACTTCATTGAAAGACCACTTGTTGATCAACTAATTCCACTCTGTAGCCACAATATAACACATTGTCAGATTTTACCACTTGTTTATCTGAGTTGTATCTGCTGATATACTCTGGCCAGGGTCTGGCATAACTACTTGTCATTCTTGTAGGATATGGTCAATGAATTCCTGTCTGTAGCTGCTATATAAGACACTATCAGGGCTTATAATTCATTGTCTGAATTCCATTGAAGGATCCTCCAATTCCCAGTATGTTACTCCAGCATAAGGTATTATCATTCCTTAATGTATTGGAGGATCTTCCACTGATACATTCCTTGCCACTCTTGCAAGAGGGGATCAATGGTTCCCACTCTGCAACCAGGATAACAGGCATTACCAGGTCTTATAATTTACCTTATTTGCCTGGATTGATAACCCACTGATACCTTCTGTTGATGGCATTCCTGCAACAGTATATAACATTATATACAGTAGGTATGATCAAAGCTGAATATTGTATTTAAAAATACAGACCAGACCGCAGATCAGTCTGTGAGGGAGACTATGGGAGTAATGGCCCATGGGAACATCTGGTGGAGAACATCTAGTAGAAGTTCATCCTCAGTGGGTTCCGAGGAATCAAGGATGCAGGCTGACTTGTAATGACCTGTGATCTGGGCAGGCACGGGCCCTGAGAGCGGCATGAGGATCACGATGAGAACGGCAAGCGTGATGTCAAGCTCATTTCTCCGATGCCATCCAACTGGGTTACAGGCCATCTGGGTTCAGACAGCTCATCTACTGTTCCCTCCCACCATTCTGTGTTGGACTTTCCAGGTGTTGGGGAGTAGAACCACATTTGTACTGAGTAGTGGTAACTGCTTACAGTAAGCAACTACAATATTTGTATGTTACCATGATATTAGTAACATAACTAAGTTCGTAGTCTAACACTCTCCCTCGAACGAAGAAGTATGAAAATAAAAGAGAGTGATAAGAGGTGATAAGTGGTGTTTACTTACTCCCCCTCAATGAATGAATGGTGCGCATTGATGCGTCATTTGATGATGAGTGGGGTGAAGTTGCGCATTGGCGCGCTATGTCGAGCCGTTTCCTGAATGGGTCCTGATAAGCGCGTAGGCGCGCTGCGTGTTGCGCCGGTGAGCATTGAATGCTCCGGGTTTTATTTGATGTGCCGGTCGAGGGCTCTGGTTCATTGACGGTCGCCGTACCGATTCTAAGTCGTCCGTATTGCGTTTTGAGGCGTCGTTGGCTCGGGAGTGCGTGCGCACGTCGTCGGATGTAGTTTAAGGTCTTGCTGGACCGCTCCGGGTGTGTCGTGTCGAGGCTGCCACATCGTTAGGCGCAGTTTAATGTCGTGCTGGACACTCCTGTCGATGTGTTCCGTTGGCCGCTGCAATTCCGGGTTTAGTTTATTAAGGTCTTGACGGATCTGTCCCAGATCGTGCCTGTTTCGTTGTTTTGAACGCGGTCAGTCGTGTATATCATCAGCCTGATCTCGTCAGTATTTTGTGTTGGCGGTCGGCGGTTGTGTCGTGTCTCATCCACCTTGTCCTCGCCTACTCCTTGCCCTTCCTTCCTCCTTTTCTGCTTCTTTTTTATTTTCCTTCTTTTCCGTCTCCTCTCTCAATTATATCCAGGGTTTACTACCCCTACTCTCCCCCTCAAGCCGTAGGTTGGCACGGCCCGAAATCCCTCGTGATTTGGTGGTTTTCCCAACCTGCGGATCGGACCACTATTTTGTGCGCCGAGCGCGTCTGCATAGGGTGAGGGCGGGTGGGCTTGGGAATCCATCTATTTGCAGTGGTCGCGTTCGCTATTTTCGTTCCATTTTTCCCTTTTTCGTTTGGCGTTTTTTTTATCCCCTGTGTCTCCATTCTCGGCCTCATGGGCTCGTTCCGTTTTGGATTTTTGGTGGACAAGCCGGGTGACGCGGTGGTTGTCGCGGTTTTTCGTGTGGATTTAACGGTGACGGCGTCGAGCTTGTTCGCGTCAGAGGCTCGGGCCAGGTGCGTAACGCACGCATGCGCGCAGGGTTTTCGTTGGGTGGTTGATGTGTCGCATTTCATTGCCAGAGTTCCCAGGTTTTTATTTTATTTTATTTATTTTTATAGAAAAGAAAAGCGGTAGAGGATGATTAGAGGAAGCTAGTTGTGTTGCCAGAAAAGATCTTGAGGCTTCCGGAGTGCCTATGCTAATTGCCAGGGCTTCGGAATTGTGGGTCGTCGCCTCGTTGTCGAGTTCTTGACTTCGATTGGCGGCGCGCGGTCCCCGTACAGACTTGGTTCCGTACAGCTGTGGTGAACGAGGGCCACCCGTGACGCGTTTGTGTTGGACTTTCCGGGTGTTGGTCGGACCACGCACGAGTCGAACCGCGTTTGTACTGAGTAGTGGTAACTCGTTAACAAACGCGGAAGGCGCTTACTAAGCGACTACTACAATATTTGTATGTTAGTAACGTAACACTTATTACAAAGTTCGCAGTCTAACATTCTGCCCATGCTACGACCATAACAAGGAGGCAAAAGAGAAGGCATACTAACGTGGGTGATTGGACTACTGGTCAGTCCCTTGTGAGCCATCAATAAGCTTGGATCTATCGGACATGAATTAAGCCACTTAGCATAGTTTAGGACATGGTTCGGTCCTTCCCAGCACTTTCAAACACCCTCTTTCCACTTCAGTTTCACCTCTCCTTGACCCCCAGATGCTAAGTAAATAGTAGTAGATTAGTATACCGTTATGTTAGTAATTCATACGACATCATTTTTAAAGTCAAGAATTGAGCGAGTCATCCCGCCGGGAACCTTCGAGTTCACTCGTTTTGTAAGATCCCTTCATGTTCGTCAATGAATGTCAACCTCTTCACCCGCATCTTCCTCTTCCTCTTCCTCTGGGATCGCAGGCAGTTGCTCCTGGTCGTGAAAGTTCCAACTGATGATGGGATTGGGACCTCCAATGTGGTCTAGGAGGAGGTTTGGGTTGATTCGCAGATAATTCGCGAGATGCGCAGGGTCGGGGTCATCTGTGACGTCTTCATCACTCGCTTCGGACTCATCAAATTCATCCATATGCAACGCGATAAAAAGTTGCTGGATATAACGTGAGGGCTAGGTAAGCGATTAGAAATAATCGGAATCTCACCAGATCCATGTCCGCTGCGAAAACAAAGTTCTCATCCAATACAAGTAGTATGTCACCGCTTTCATCCAGTTCTACTACGCCGTTGTCGTTGACATCGCTAAATAGCATCAATATCGAAGTAATTTAGAGAATTCAGGCTCACGTTTGATACGGGAGAGGCATGGAGTTGACAGTGGGTGTTCCTTTAGTACGGGAGGTTAGAACGTGGCTCAATCGTTCGCGGAAAGCTAAAACGATGGGAAAGTTAGAGATGTTTTGTGAATGTGCGGAAACATACTTGTTAGGAGTACGAGACTGTTCGTGGTTAGAATGGGGTGCAAGGCGTTTTCGGGGAACTTGGGGAATGCTTCGCGTTCCGCGTTAGAGACGTTTGGTGTACAAGGTTGATGCCTTGTGCGTTAGGTGCGCGGAAGTGTATAATTTCTAACAAGTCGAATGTAAGAGATGATTCGTGAGCAGTTAGAAAAGTGTACCAATGCAAAACTTGGCCTGGATAAGATACGCGTTTGTTGTAAGAGGCAATGTCCTGGATTCTCGTCTCCCACCGAAGGCAATGTTAAAAGGTACACCGGGGTCGAGTCGAGGACGTAATTATGTGTAAGAATGTAGAGCGTAGTCGAGTTAAGAATTGGGCCACGGCAAGCCTGGTAGTATGCGTCAGACGGAACGCACCAGAATCTTCAATCGCCTCCCTCGTCTGGCCTTGCGAACTCAGCAGGATGATGTTTGATAGACGTCGGAAAACCTTATGAAGAGTGGACATTGTCAGGAGCTAAATGTATAGTGAGCATGGTTGCACGATCTATGGAAATTCAACAGTGCTGCAATTCTTCTAGGTAGGTGCATAGCATATGTTGGAAAGGCGCACGCTCGATAAAAAAAAGGTGCACCAATTCTTGCTCTCGTGTTCCCCGGACGGACTCGGAGCCTGGTAACACCATTCGTCTCCTTCTCCAATCGCCCTCCCCTCTAAAATGTCGTAATTCGACTTCACATGCAAGTTGTGCTGTTACTGAAGACTTCCGAATCTCGTCGGGCGTTGGCTAGGGTGAGACAGAATGCGAATGTTAACTAGGTTGTAATGTGAGTTCGCCAGTCGTTCCCCTCCACACCTGAACTATTGATCTGATCGGCGTAAGCGGATCACAATTCCCGTGACGTCAACAATAATGGTCTACGATCGACAAAGGACATCTGACGTCTCCCACTACAACTTATGAAAGTCTGAAATTTGTTTATGAAACTCACGGGGACCGAAGGCGAACGAGTGAATATGTTAAGCAGAGCAGCCGTTAACTATAACACAGAGGTAACGGCCAGAGGTGGCGACTTACGTTAGAACCAAATTTGATAATGATTCGTAAAGCAGTGACTTTGTCAAGCTCGACCAAGTGAACCCCCATGCCGTTCGACGCCCGAGTATCCATTTCATCTCCCAAAGGATGGTGACGAAGACACATCAATGTCATCAATAGAACATATCAATTAAACAGGCAAAGGAAACTCACCCGCTCGTACTATACCGTCGCGCCTGTAGTACTAGTCCACGGTTAATGAAAATGGTTGACGTGAGATGAAGAACTTGTGCTGAGCCGTAAGCCAGACAGATTATTCATTAACTCTAGTACCCTCATCAAGTCCGAAGGCGCATCACTTCCCGTAATTGTCGACCTCAACCATCTCCATCGAGAATTAGCATTGTATAGCCATGGAAAGAGAGTAGATACTGTACCAAGCGGCGTCCTTTTCTTGAGGAAGAACTTGGTCCTTCAATCCTCGGCTTCATAATTGTGTCGCCTCCATCCACAATCATAATCCCAAACTACTATGACCGACGTTGTTGAATGTCCATCATATCAATACCGGACTCATCTTCGTGCTCAAAAGTAACTACTTTTGGAGACTTCCGGCGTTAGAACGCACGGATGCTCTGCAGAGGACTCGTCACCGACGGAAAACCATGAGAGAAGTTTAGTAATGAGAAGGTCAGCTAGTTCTCTTGGCCGCCTGTTGACTATCATATCTTCTGAGCAGAGGCAATTCGCACAACTCCAGAACAGATGGAAGGGGAAGTCATTGGACTGTGCGTGGCTTCAATACACTCCTTTCACCTTCCATGTTTTCTCGTCACGTTCCGAGTGGTGATGTCATGAACGTTAGAAGCTTCAAGCATTTGGTGCAGTCGAAGGCATGAACTGAGTCACAATAAACACAAATGTTGCAAGAGCCATCATACAGAAGACGAGGGTAATTACTAAATGGACATCTGGGAGCAGGCTATGAGCATATAATCAGAATTAAAGATAAGGCTTACAAACGCAAGCAACCCGTCATACTTCTAACGCTAATCCTCGTCAGACTCCGAGTCTCGTTCACTCGGAGAATCTGAGTCACTGCCACCGTCTGAGGTCTCGATGTCTTCCCAACCCTCCGGATCTCGATCATCCAGGCTCAGTTCCGAATTGTTTGACTCGCCTTCGGAGTCCTCATCTAGCTCAGGATATTGATCATTTTCCGCCTCTTCCGCCTCATCATGAATACTATCACTTTCGGAAGTGGCCATGGATGTGAATGCATAGCGATGCCCGATGCCTTGGCCCCAGTGATAGCGCATGAGAAGATCCCGGTCAGAGAAGCTGGGTATTCAAATAAGTTAGAGTCAAAATTACCACGTCAAGCTTGAACACACCGGCCGACATAATAAAAATGATAATCTTCGTCATCCTTTGCGCAACGTGATACACCATCCCCATTTGCTTGTCGCCTGCCTTTAGCAAATGCAGGAATGATATGACATCCCCGCAATACCTCTCTTGGATCCACAAAGTCGAAAGAGCTGGTTTGGTGCATCGGAGGAAAGTGAACCAAGTCCAATCTGGAGCTACTCCATCCAGAAGACAATGGATCGACGACTTCGAACCATCGCACCCACAAAAAGTCAATGCGGCGCGGTTCATGGTCCCGTGCCACAGGTCCTGTGTAGATCACATTTGCATGATATATACCTAGGACACGGGCATACAGAAAGCGATGAGGACAAGAAGAACTCGTGGCATCATCTGCAAGGAGCATAACGTTGCAACGAGACGTCCCTGGATTCACAATGTCTGTTCCACGTCGTACATCGTAAGTAGTAAAATGAAAATGAACACGTTTATGCTCGTAAATGTTGTCGTTCCTTAAGAACACGAAATTGTCTTCCAAAGCGCCGTTGGAGGCTACTCCGACGTCAAGATTTTCAACAGACTCGGCCTCCGTCAGGTGTTGCACTACAACACGAGGAAGAAGATATCGCTTCAGCTTTGGGTAAAAGCTCTGCGGTGGTGGATGTACGAGCGAGGCTCAAGGAAGGGGGAAATTTGTTCACCTTGACAGCAGGATCACCCACATTCTGTTGGAGAAACGTCGGAATGTGCACAGAGAATTTCTCTGACTCTGCCATAATGTATTGAACCCCAGGGTCGCTGGCAACAACGGGCTCTGACTCTACTTGAGGATGACATCCGTCCACAGCCTGGCGGATAGCCCTGATCTGATACTGTCGTCGTTCAATTCTAGATAGTTGCTTTGGTATTGACCAGCCGCTGGTCCGAAGGAAGCGTGCTTTTGAAATTCGGTGCTCTCGTTCGCTCTGGCGAACCTCATGAGCCAAAGAGTTAAACATAGTGCCAAGAGGAGCGTACCGGTTGAGTTGAGTACGAGTCCGTCGTACCAAACCGCCGAATACTATAGACATAGTCGCCGAGCGCATGAAACTTGTAAGTTTTTAGACTCAGTTGCTTTGGCTTCCTCGCACTGCCATTGTGTTTCTGACGAGTTGACGTTTCTACGTTCTTTTCCTGACGCCGCATTCGGGCGGTACGTTCGCGTTCTAATTCTCTGGTGGAGAATGCTTTACAAGTTTTTTCCTTGAATTCCCGAATACTATTGCCGAAAGATGTTGTGACCTGAGAAAAAAGAGCAAGAGTCGTGTCCGTGTGCATACGGAGCTTGGCAAGACCATGCCAGTAAGCCACGTCAAAAAGGACCCTAAGAACATATGCGTTGTGGGGCTCGGGTAAGAGACCGTCAAAAACGGGTATGGCACACTAGTTGACTCGTAGGTTAGTTAGATTAATGCTAACCTGCGATTCTACCTACTTGCAACATGTCTTCGTAATCACGAGCCGTCATCTTCTTCAGTTCTGACCGGTTGGTCGTCATTTTCCTTATCCCATCGATACCAAAAGCTGGGATTTCTCGAAAGCTAATCGGAAGTCAGCGCCTAGCTCCCAAAAAACCAATCAATACTTGCCGCCGGTCCATCTCATGCTTCAAACTTTCATCATGGCATTCTAAAAGCCGTAATAGATGGATAAACACTGCCTTCCAAATGCCCAGCTCAACTTCATGCATCAAGTCCACAACAAGCATGTCAAACATTTTGAAGCCAAGCGGCGTTAACTTCTCGGAGAACGCATTCTGATACAATGGGTGTCACAAAAATCTCATCGCTAAAATTGGCAACCTACCGATGCCGGAACAAGGGAGTCCTCTTGTAGAAGATGCTCTACCGCTTCCGTGTTGATCATATAATTCTTCTCGTATATGATCCGGCGTGCAGCCTTGACAAGACCATGGCGCTTGAGGTCATCAACCCGTGCAAGAGAGGTGCGCTGTGCCATGTCTCGTTTCATTCCCATATTGGGTACACGATCCTTCGGAATGAGACATCGAGGGCAAAGACAGTGACCAAGGTTGCGGATACCGGCAATAAGTATTCTAGAACAGTTGTGTGAGTTTTGCAGAACGCCGACGTACAATAGGTGAAAGATTACTTCTCAGGGTAGTCTGCAGAATACGTAAATATGCGAGGGTAAAAACGACGATGGATGCCGTCACGGCACTCGATTATCACACCGTGCTCATACGCTTTCAGGAATTCATCGTCAAGAATGATTGCCCATTGAGCGTGGAATATTTCTCGCTGGCAATGTGCCATAAAGGTAGAGCTGATTCCTTTCCGGCCAATATTCTCTGCCGCAAAGGATTTGAAAGCGTCAGGAAGCTAGCATTCGGCAAAATTGAGGATTTACACATAGCTAAGGAACGAACCTCACTTACCGTTTCCAAATAGGCAACGTGTTCAAACGCATGCCTTTGGTCTTTTGATTCGTTTCCAATCGCAAGATAAATGGGGCAAAGTTTTTTAGTGCTGAAGGCCGTCAAGTGAGTGGGATCCGAGGCAAACATAAGGCCCAGTACGATGCGTGGAAGCTGACAATCTGGTTCTCGAGGAGAATCCTGGAGCATGCGGTGAGCTTCAAAGAACGCCTCCGATGTATAGAGTTCGCCGTAAACTCGGACTGGGTCAACAGTATCGCTTGGCTGCCAAAAAAGTTCATACGGTTCGAACTGAAAACCAGAAGCAGAGGTTTGGGTAATCTTTTCTTTGATCACCGATATCAACCTACGATGATGTAGGATACCCGCATCAAAGTCTTTTGGCCCTGGATGCAACATTCGATTGTGGAAAGGGACGTTGATCTTGACCGGTGTTTGGATCCAACCTCCCTTTGACTGCTTGTTCGCTTCCGACGGTTGATTCACTTTTGACCGCTTGTTAGCCTCCGACTGCTTATTCGCCCCGATGTCATCATCATCCGAGCTGTCGAGGCGCTCTCCGCCCAGCTTTGCATCGATAAGCCGCCAATTCTTGCCGGAAACATCTTCCGGACAAAAGGAAGGGTGCCCAACTATTTGAAGGAGATTCCGAAAGCTTGACTGCGACTTCTTTTCGCCGCCGTTCCAATACCACTCCCCTAGCAGAAATGAGGATTGGTTTGGATATGGGTGGTAGATATTGACCGGAAGGGAGTCAGAAGATGATTCTATTAAACCGTTGGAAGATGAGTGCTGCAAAGTATCATGTTCAGGTAGTTTGATAGCGTAATACTGCCGAAAAAAACCGAATCCGTCGCATAAGGTCTTGAGGAGTTGGTGCTGCGGACGAGACACTTCTGGCTCAGCTTGGACGCATTCAGGCAGGACCTGCGAGGGAACTGGAGGAAGAGGTGCTGGAGGCTCAGGTTCCACGTCTCGATAACGTTTTGGCAGTCTCCGATCCTCTCGACGATTCCTCCGCTGTGCCAGCGGCCGATCCACGTCGTCGTCATCATCCATGACTGCAAGAGCTTCAGCGGCCTGGGGAACTGTTCATACGCGATACGGGAGGGAGTGCGTGGAATCTAACCTGTGGGTGAACCAGGGAAAATGCATCATTATTCGATTGCAGTTCGGTTGTCACATTTGCATTTGAAAAGCAATCCACAGCTTGATTTCCGTCAATGACCTGAGGAACTTTCATAAGCTACATTACAGAAGGTGCATGAAATCTAACCTGTGAATGAACTGGTGAAAGAGGATCGACATTCGATTGCAGATCGGCTGTTACATTTCCGTTTGAAGAGCAATCTACAGCTTGACTTGCCTCAATGGCCTGAGGAATTGTTGATTGCACTTCAGCTGTTACATGTTCATTTGAAGAGCAACCCGCAGCTTGAGCTCCATCAATTCTTTGGCGTTTCTTTGCCCGCCAGGCTTCACCGGCCTTTGCGAGAGCAGCTGATAACCGTCGCTTCATCTTCGGACAACTGCGCTGGTGATAACTAAATGCTTGCGGCGTCGAGAACACTCGCCCGCAGACGCAAATTCGAAACCAAGCTTCTAATTCTCGCGAATTCATGGCGGAGGATGCGTGCTGTGCAGCGGCTATCAAGAGCTTTGATATAGCCTATAGCCCCGTGAATCCAGGTCTTGGACTCTTCGAGTATGAAGGTTGCAGGGAAAAGCGCGAAGCGGTGGGGAGCAACAACTAGTACTAGGTCGTTCCTAGAGTGAGTCATTCTGCGGCAGTGCCACAGTGGGTACGGCATTGATGACCCTAGCTGGCACCACGGTTCACATTTAGGCTACTAGTAAATCTTATTTGCGTAGGCTCAACATATCGCGTATAGTAATTAGCAATGTTATGACAAAATACGGTCCCTGATCACGGACAACTACCAGATTCAGTGAGATAGATTGGTGGGCGGTCACGCGCCTGCCAAACTGGGCGAACGAGGGCTACGGTATTGTGACTGACGTGTCGAGTAAAATTACCAAAGGACGCATTGGGCAACTTTCTATCACGAAATAGGGAATTAAAAGAATCTGTTAGCATGCAAGATCCAAATTGAGAGGCTTACGGGCCTGGTAATAGAAGGAACGGCACAGGATGGGTTGAAAATAAGAAAAGATGCTAGAAGCTGATGGTAGAGGAGCCGTATGCGCCGAATAAGAGAGAAGCCGCCGCCAACGCGCACAACGTTGGCAAGAAAGCGAACGACGTGGTATTAGGACCGGACGTGTTGAAGGCAATGCTTCTGAATTACATTGAACAACTTTCTATTGCAGTGATACAGAATTAGAGTGACCGGTCAGCTTGCGAGACGCAAATTTAGCAAAATGACGTACTCAAATCACTATGGACCGTTCCAGCCTGAACCAGCTGGGCAGATAGTGCTGGTAACGGGGTGAGCTGCAACAGCAGCCGATTCGAGGTAGTGCCTGAAGACATCCAATTCAGGATGACCCAAATTCCAACACCGCTCTTCCACCGGGTGGGCGTTAGGGGAGGACTCTATTAAACCGTTGGAAGGTGAATGTTGCCAAGTATCACGTTCATGTAGTCAAAGTCAAAATCGTAATGCTTCCGGAAAAGCCCATACCCTTCACATGGAGACTTGAGGGTTCGCTGCTGTGGACGAGACACACCTAGCTCGGCTTGGATGCATTCAGGGAGGACCTGTGAGGGTGCTGAAGAAAGAAGCGCTGGAGGCTCAGGTTTCATACCTCGATAGCGTTTTTGGTAATCGCCGATGCTCCCGACGATTCCCCCGTTGTGCCAGTCCAGTTCAGGTGTCACATTCCCAATCCACGACTTGGCTTCGTTCAACAGCCTGAGGAACCGTTCATACTAAGCGATATAATAAAGAGCGTATGAAATCTAACCTATGGATGAACCGTTGAAAGAGCATTGTAAGGTAGCCTGGCCACCAGCAAGATGGTACGCATGTTCGATTGAGAAGGGGCGACCCGAAAGTCTATCCCTTGGGAGCGACGCAACGTCTAACTCCTGTGGTTTCCGCGTGAGGATGACATAAGAGGAAGGTGAGACGCTGAGTCCCAGTGCGAAATGTGACCTGAGTCTCTCTCAAGCTCTCTTAGGCTCTCTTAGGCTCTCGTTGGCTCTCTTAGGCTCTCTTTGGCTCTCTTTGTCTCTCTCCTGACCCGTGATCACGCGCTCACCCATTGAAATTCTATTTTGAGAATGGCCCAAGGTAGGCAGCAGCCAGGATAGCATGAACGACGTTGCGATACATGTTGAGTACCCACTCGGGAAGTTTTTGACAAGCCTAGAGTGATCAGGCCGTTTTCAATACCATCGTATCTAATGCGTATCATCTTGCTTGTATCTATTACTTTGCTTTGCGTCATGATTGCTTATCTTATCACTCGCGCCAGAATACGATTTATTAACAAAGACGACAGATACAAGGAACGCGAAGTGTTGGCTACCTGCGAGTGGCAGAGTTTGAGCGTGGCAGGGTGAGACCGTACATGTAAATGGATGGTATGCTCGACTTTCTATCGCGGAAACACAGGTCAAAACGATTGATTGGTGTGCAGGGCGGGAAACAAGACATACGGGGATGGCGATCAAAAGGTTGGTTCGAGGTCATGGTTCAGCGACTTGAGAACGGCAAATGTGCGTCACCTTACCAGAAATGCCAGAACTACTCCCTCCGTAGAACGGGTGACGCGCAATCAAACCCGCTTGACGAGGCCTGACGACTGCGTTATAGCAAAGTCCTCAACGCACAAGCTAAAGCAAGATCAACGCTAATATGTGCTCATTGCGAGAGAGTACAGGTGCCGTCACGCGTGACGTGCCTACCAAATTGGGCGAACGCGCTGGCCAACGCGAAGAACATGGGATGGGGGGAGAACAAGACGATATTGTGACCGGCCATATAGAGAAAAATGACAGAGGGACGCGTTGGGGAACTTTCTATCGCGGAAATACGTAATTAAATGTATCGGTTAGCATACGAGGCACGAATTGAGAGAAATGGAGCACTTACGGGCCCGGTGATAGAAGGAATGGCACTGGATGCGTGTTTCGTGCATAGAAAGTTGAAGGATGCATTGGAGTGAAGAAAAAAGTGAGAAGCCAACGATAGAGGGGTCGCATGCGCCGAATAAGGGAGAATGTGCCGCCAGCATGGCAACAACGTCAGCGAGAAAGCGAACGACGGGGTATTAGGGCTGGACTTACTGAGAGGAATGCTTCCGAATTCCATTGAGCAACTTTCTATCGTGGAGATACATAATTAAAGGAATCGGTTAGCGTGCGAGACGCAAATTGAGAGAATGGAGCACTTACGGGCCTGGTGATAGAAGGAACAGCACAGGATGCGTGTTTCATGCATAAAAAGTTGGAGGATGCGCAAAGATGCTAGAGGCTGATGGCAGAGGAGCCGTATGTACCGAATAAGAGAGAACCCGCCACCAAGGGGCACAACATCAGCAAGAAAGCGAACGACGCAGTATTAGGACCGGACGTATTGAAGGCAAAGCTTCTGGATTCCATTGAGCAACTTTCTATCGCAGTGATAAAGGATTAGAGCAACAGGTCAGCTTGCGAGACGTAAAATGACGTACTGTCGCTATGGACCGTTCCAGCCTGAGCGTTCTCGGAGTTGTCTTGACACTACGGGAAAGCAGCCGATTCAAGGCTGCTGTTTGGGAGACATCCAATTCAGGACGACCGCGAGGGGAGGACTCTATTAAATTGTTGGAAGGTGAATGCTGCCGGAAAAGACCAAATCCTTCACATGAAGATTTCAGGGGCCGGTGCTGCGAACGAGACACAGTCAGGTTCCATACCCCGATAGCGTTTTTGGCAATCGCCGATGCTCCCGACGATTCCCCCGTTGTGCCAGAAGCAATGATCCACATCGTCGTCATCCACAACTGCAAGAACTTCAATGACGTCAGGAACTGTTCATAATAGCGAAATCTAACCTGTGGATGAACCAGTAAAAGAGCATGGACATCAGGTGGCATGGAATCTAACCTATGGATGAACCGTTGAAAGAGTAAGGTAGCCTGGCCAATCAGTAAACCAGCAAGATGGTACGCATGTTCGATTGGGAAAGGGCGACCCGAAAGTCTATCCCGAGCAACGCAACGTGTGGTTTCTGCGTGAGGATGACATAAGAGGAAGGTGAAGAGAGGAGAGAAGCTGTCGAGGCAACGCCGAGTCCTGCCAATTGAAAGGGGCGAATCTCTCTCAAACTCTCTCAAACTCTCTCAAACTCTCTCAAACTCTCTTAGGCTCTCTTAGGCTCTCTTTGGCTCTCTTTGGCTCTCTTTGTCCCTCTCTCTAATTTCTGACTCGGCGTGATCACGCGCTCTCATTACCGATATCCCAAGGCTTGATACCCATTGAAATTCTATTTTAAGAATGGCCCAAGGTATCACTGAGAAATCTAGTCCTCAATAATTAAACTGACAAAATACCACCTTGTAAGAACAATACCCATCAATCTTTAGAAAATCGTTCAAAAACAAATCCAAACGGATAGAGTACAAAATCTTCGTTGGTCCCCATTCTCCACAGGCCGACGTGGGCGAAATTGGAGATATTGGGGTCGAAAGTTCAGATACACAGGAAGTTATTGATACCCTAAACTTTCAACGCACAATAGAACGGCCGAAAAACTACGAAAAACACCAGGTTTATTATAAGACTGAAGACGGCTGGAGATATGCAGACAAACGTAGGCATGACAATGGCAAACCCTACACCCGACATCCGGAAATCTCATTGTATTTCTTGGACGACTTTTCATTCACATGGAGAAACGCTAGAAACTACTCTGCCAACAGCAAGCGCCGAACGTCTAAGCAACTCGATTCAACATCTGGAGGGGGAGATCATGATGCAGTTGAGCCAAGTCACGGTACGAGAATGCCAAGAACCGAACTTGAAAGCATTCTTACCTAGCAACGATAGATGGTGACTCACAAAAACCGAAAAAACGAGCTCGAACAGACTCGATGACCTTCGATCGCAGCAGTAATATGATCCGCTCCTCTCTACCAAGAAACAAGTCTCTGAAAATATATTTTAGCTCCCTCATGGATCATGGAAGAATATCATCGGTGGCAGAGTAAGGATATCACCGACGCTGCGCACCCAACGCTGCATGAACAAGGGCGGAAAATCCTTTCGAAGTTAGTGACGGTCCTATCCAGGTCCTCGGAATCGGTCCCTTCATGGCCACATGGGCCAGAATTAAAACATATCATCATTATCCAAGCTCAGAGTGCCGGACACCTCTCGAAGGAGGACTCGGACAAACCAGACATGTCGCATGTCATAACGGACTTATCTGAGGCGAGAAGAAATGGCGACCATGCCAGTATTGTCAATTTTTTACGCAATGGTCCCGCAAACCACACCCCGATCGAAAAGCTGTTAAAATTGTTTCCCTTGTCTGGAGACAGTTCGGGTGAAAAGGTTCTCCAGATTGGCGCTCTCACCATTCCTGCATCATCCTCTGGCCTAGATAAAGTTAACCTATTACCGAACCTGGTCGAGGACTGTACGGAGTTTGTGTGCGAGAGGAAAACGGAAAAGAAGAAATCAGACCATGACTCGCTCTTACCGTGGGCCTGGGCAAGCTGTCTTATCCCGATAGGAGCCATCACAGGCCCCCATACAGATTACTGCGGATCGTCCCAGCTCATCCAGCATATCAATGGACGAAAACTCTGGCTTTGTTGGCCTCCCACCCCGAGCAATCTTGATATCTACGTGCGAGAGCATTTTTCAGGGCTCACTACCTTTTCAACCGAAGACGCCATTGATCGATTAGAAGGGTTGGAGTTGTTGCTGTTGGACGATGAACAAACACGTTTTATCCTGCCCGGAGGGACGATCCACGCAGTACTCACCTTTAGCCAAAGTTGCCATACTGGGCTGAAGCTTTGCCGTATTGAAGATCTTGACGTGGCAAGGAAGATGTACAAGATTGAGTCAGAGACTATGAACGAAGAGGAGTTAGACGATAATATGTTTGAACACTACCAGGATTACTTCAAGGACCTGAAGGAGGAACTGAAATTGTGGGGTGAGCTGCGGAAGAAGAGCAAAAACAAGGAGGTCAATGAAGAGATTCGGCAGTGGATAGGTGTCGTAAAAAACTACTTGAAGGTTCACTCCAAATCGTTGTTCCGGAAAAGACGTACATAGCAAGAATTCTTTACGTATTAGCTTAGCTTGAGTCGTCACAAATTGAGGTTGTTGACACATAAGTAGGAATACAAAAAGACAAGACTTAGTGCAACGTTCGAAGAAAAAAGAGAGCTCACACCGCAGCCCAAATGATTTATTAATAAAGACGAAATACAAGAGATGCGTACGCAGAGCGATTGAACTTGTAAAGCTGCCAAAGCAAAGAACGTTGGCTACAGCGAGGACGACGGAATTTGAGCGAGGCAGGATATGTACATGGATGGCGTTCACAGCCTTCTATCAGGGAAAAACGGGGCAAAACCGATTCAGTGGCGTGCAGAACAAGAAAGAGGCAAAATGGTGACTTACGGGGGTAGAGCTCAATATAGCAATCAAGACGTACGCGAGTGAACGCTTTTAGGCGGAATCTGATGTCCAATGACATTTTTCAGTGACTTGCAAACGCAAAACGTGTGTCAGCTTGCCAGAATTGCCAGAACTATGCCGATTCTCTCCTTCCGTGGAACGGGTGACGTGCGATCAAACCCGCCAAACAACACCTGACGATTACGTTCGTAGGCGTACGTTGCGAGAGGAGAGATAACTGCGAGGAAGGTGAGCCTGCAGTTGGATATGTATCTGCCAAATTGGGCGAACGCGAGTGTATCGCGACTGACGGTATGGAGGAAAATTTCCAAAGGATGTATTGAGCAACTTTCTATCATGAAAATAGGGGACTAAAGGAATCGGTTAGCTTGCAATATGCAAATTGAGAGAAATGGAACGCTTACAGTCCTGGTGATAGAAGGAACGGCACGGGATGCGCATTTCATGCATAAAAAGTTGGAGGATGCGTTGAAAATAAAGAAGGACGCTCGAAGCCGATCGTAGAGGACTCGAATGCGCTGGCAAATAAGAGAGAACCCGCCACCAACGCGCACAACGTCAGCAAGAAAGCAAACGACGCGGTATCAGAACTGGACATATTGAAGCTTCTGAATTTCATGGAGCAACTTTCTATCGCGGTGATAAAGAATTAGAGCGACCGGTCAGCTTACGAGACGCAAATTTAGTAAATGGCGTATTCAAGTCACTATGGATCGTCCCAGCCCGGGCCAGCTGGGCAGAATGTGCCGGTAACTCTTGACACTACAGGAAAACAGCAGATTCAAGGCTGGTCTCCGGGAGATATCCAATTCAGGACGAAAAGACCAAATCCCTCACATGAAGTCGCTGCTGCGGACAAGACACCTATCTCGGCTTGAACGCATTCAGGGAGGACCTGGGAGAATTTTGAAGAAAGAGACGCTGGAGGCTCAGGTTCCATACCTCGACCGCGTTTTTGGCAGTCGCCGATGCTCCCGACGATTCTTCCGCTATGCTAGCAGCAATCCACGTCGTCGCCATCCACTGTGGATGAACGAGGATGGACATTCGGTTGCAGTTCAGGTGTTACATTCCCGTTTTAAAACCAATTCACAACCTGGCTTCCTTCGACAACCTGAGGAACCGATCATAAGCGACACAACAAAGGTTGCATGGAATCTAACCTATGAATGAACCGTTGAAAGAGTAAGGTAAGCCTGGCCAATCAGTAAATCAGCAAGATGGTGCGCATGTTCGATTGAGAAAGGGTAACCCGAAAGTCTAGCCCCTGGGAGCGACGCAACGTCTAACTCCTGTGGTTTCTGCGTGAGGATGACATAAGAGGAAGGTGAAGAGAGGAGAGACGCTGAGTCCCAGTGCGAAATGTGACCTGAGTCTCTCTCAAGCTCTCTTAGGCTCTCTTAGGCTCTCTTAGGCTCTCTTTGTCTCTCTTTGTCTCTCTTTGTCTCTCTGCGCGCTCCATCGAGGCTCTCTAGGCTCGTCTCACACTGTTACCATCATCCAACAGCAGTCAACTTCAGCTGGGATTATGCCCAAGGTATGATCTATTCGGCTAGTTTTGATGACTGCTCTGTTCCCCCCTCTCTGTGTCTTGATCTATGTTGCGCTGCTTCAGAGCTTCTTCTGGCGCGCAATTCAAGAAATAGATCCTAATTCGCTGTTGTGGAGCTTCAGAGCTTCTTCTGGCCCATGGCGTAAAAGGCGAACTAGGGACAATCAAGAGGATTAAGAGAAGTCTGACCAACTATGTGTAGGTAGACAAGTCCCCCAGAGCCACAAGGGGAACCTGCAAGCTAGATCATGCACTCCAGGCAGCTACAAAAAGGTTATTTAAACCTAAGAATGACATCACTGAAAGGCAAGCATATCAAGGTTGGAGGTTGTCTCTCTCTCAATCCTCATCTGTTCATCATCAGATACACAAAGCCACTTCCTGATAAGGTGTTTAGGCAGGTTGAGGATGAATTATTCAACAGAGAGCTAAGTGAGGAAGAAAGGGAAGGGGGGGGGAACTGGGAAAGAAAAGATTCAGGTGGAGGGGTAAGAGGCGAATGAACACTAACTTTTTATGCATGAAACACGCATCATGTGCTGTTCCTTCTATCACCAGGCCCGTAAGTGCTCCATTCTCTCAATTTGCGTCTCGCACGCTAACCGATTCCTTTAATTATGTATCTTCACGATAGAAAGTTGCTCAATGGAATTTGGAAGCATTCCTCTCAGTAAGTCCAGCCCTAATACCACGTCGTTCGCTTTCTCGCTGACATTGTTGCCATGCTGGTGGCACATTCTCTCTTATTCGGCGCATGCGACCCCTCTATCGTTGGCTTCTCACTTTTTTCTTCACTCAAATTCATCCTTCAACCTTCTATGCACGAAACACGCATCCAGTGCCATTCCTTCTATCACCGGGCCCGTAAGTGCTCCATTTCTCTCAATTCGTGCCTCGCACGCTAAACGATTGATTTAATTCAGTATTTTCGCGATAGAAAGTTCCCCAACGCGTCCTTCTGTCATTTTTCTCTATAAGGCCGGTCACAATATCGTCTTGTTCTCCCCCCAACCCACGTTGACCAGCGCGTTCGCCCAATTTGGTAGGCACGTCACGCGTGACGGCACTCTTATACTACTATGGCCGTGTCAATCAAACGTCCATCCTCTCATTACTTGTTCATCCACAGGTTATATCTATGAACAGTTCCTTGCAGCCCTTGCAGTTGTGGACTCAAACGTTCAACACTGAACTAGTAGTAATACAGAAAAATATCGATACGTCACATATGCACATAGCAGACATAAGAGTGAACTGAAATGAATACTAAGCATGGAACGGTGGTTACAGTAAAGGGAATATAGTAAAAGGCATACTTTGAGCTCAGTACTCTCCCACTGCTGCTGTCATTCAGGGAGCTATAATCAAAGGAATACGGCATAGTCATAGGAAAGTTCAAAGTAATAGTACAATACTGGTCACGGATTGACCGGAATTTGGCCACGAATTGATGCTCGCGTTCTTCTCAACGACCTAGGCAACTTTTCCAAGATAGTATCATACCAGGCTAGTGGCTTGTTGACGTCCAAGTCCGAGTTCTGCGTTTGCGGTTCAAAATTGTTGCTACTTGAAGTACTAATACCTGACGCATCGCTCTGCACAGTGCGATGTCCAAGCGGGCTCGGGACTACCGGGCTATTCCCTTCCGTTATGAATTCAATGAGGTGACGGCGTAAGTATTGCCGGAAGCACTGCAGCATCGAAGCTTCATCCTCTTGAGATAGCCAATCAGGTAAAACCACCGGGTATATTACGGAGTGGCAGCCGCGAGCCTGTATTGATGACGTCTTCCCGAGAACCTTTGTTAAAAGGTGCCAGCATACAGGGCAGCAAAGCTTTGATACTGATATTGTTCCTGTTTCCAGTTCCTAAAGATGACGGTCGATCAAGGACCTTCCATGTGATGCACAAGATGCGTACCAGACAAACTTCCCGCAGCTCCTTGTCGTTATTGAGATTCATTTTCGATTGGTCTTTACGCCGACGAAAATACTCCGCAAGTGCCGCAATCACTGCCTCGCAATGCATGATCGCAGAAAATGGGTGTCCTGGAGTATCTTTTTCTTCTTTCACATTCTGGAAACCTTTTACAATCCTGAATGCTTCGCCCTGGTTCCACGACCCGGGGTCTTCATCGATCAGCTTACGTTCCAAGACGTCAATAATTTGATCAATGGTGCGTCCTTCTGGTATAGCACAGCCCAGTGGGCCTGATTGATTATCCGATTCATCCAAGAGTGCACGGGTCATGACTTGCCGGTACTGGGACCAAGTCGGCTGCATGTACTGTAAGTGGTTGACGTCGAGAAATCTTATCTTGACGTCAGGTTGTTTAGGTATCCCGGCGCCAAGAAATTCCAGATTGCGCCTTGCGATGATTTGAAAAATCAAAGTTCTGACCCAATTCACAAATATATCAATTTTGTGATGGACATCAACCTACATCAGTTTGATCAGCCTTTTCACGGTGTTTAGGCTATGCACATCTGCATACCTTGCTCGATTCCAACAATTTCATGTTAGGGTCAACATCGCGTTGGTTCTCGTCGGACTCGCCGAAGCCGACGTCGGGTTTTCCAGCTGACGTGGCTTCGCTAGCTGTCGTGGTTTCGGTAGCTGGCGTTGTTTCGGTAGTTGGCGTTGTTTCGGTAGCTGTCGTTGTTTCAGTAGCTGTTGTGGTTCCGCTAGCTGGTGTGGCTTCGGTAGCTGGCGTGGTTCGCGTGGTATTTCGCCTTATCCCGTTCTCGTACCCATACTCTAGATACTCATCATGATATGCGTAGATAGGCATCAGATGGGTCAGGATCTTCTTCCCGTCGTTTGAAATGACCTCGATATGACGTTTGAACGCCGTCGAGCATAAGATGTAAGTGAGGAGTCGGGTGATTCCTGCGACCACGGGGAGAACTTGCGCGTTCTCTTCGTTCTTGCCATAATTCAATGAGGAGAGGAATGATCCAAATGCGAGAAGAGTAACATGAACGAGTTGGTGAAACTCTGCCGCCGTTTCTTTGGTATAGAGCGGTCCATTGCCATAGATTGGTCCGCTCCCAGATCCAGCCTGTTCCATCAGGAGCGGAAATTCATCCTGCCCTGGGGGAAATGCTGAGCGATCGGGAGACCTGGCAAGAGTACGCTGTAAAGCCACCATAGTTGAACGGTTAGAGATAAGGAACATGGCTAGTGTCCTGTCGCTTTTGCCTCGAGAAGCCATTTTGGCATTGTTCCAGTCATCGTATTTATCAATTTCGCGTTGGAAGGCCTTGATGTGATTTTTCCAGTTATAGATAAGGGCGAGCCCCGACCAGCAGGAGATGCGTTTGTACATCTTCCGCCAACATGATGACACAACATAGTTGAAAAACCGACTGGCATATATGTCCCGCTGCGGCAAGTCCTTCGTGCTCTTGTATTGGCTAAGGTAATCAGTCATCGTCGCCGCATGGTCTTGTATATTTAACCGCCTTCTGTCATGCCAGATGAGATTTGTAAATGTGAGCCAACACAAATGCCTACAATGTTGCACAATACCAATGATCAGAGTTATCTCTGATATCTGGCCAATAACTACGTCCTGTAGGCGGGACCCTAATCGTGAAGTTTGCACCCTGAGAGGCAATGCCTGTGGAGTTACACATGGCGGCCACTTGTAACGGCGCAGCCTTATTTGCCTTTTGCAGGCGATTCGAAAGATCTTCAAGATGAACTTTTACAGCTCCTCCAGACTGGACCTGTGCTGCATGGTTGGCTTGATCATCGTCTTGAAGGACTTCTAGTGACTGGGAAGCGAGAAAGCTAATCCTGTCTGCCGACGTATAGCAGGCACTGACGATCTCATCGTCCCGGACAAGCAGTGCGGTTATGGAATCCAGCCCCAAAAGGTCCAACTCCCTCTCGGCCTCCTGTTCAGTGCACAGGACCGTAGAGCGGTATCGAGCGAAGCTAGATCTTTCTGCGGAAGTATCAAACTCACGCATGGATATATCGCCATTCCCGTTCCTCAAGGTACAGGTGAGCCGTAGCAAGTTTGTAATCATGGTGAATTCGGGGAGTTCAGGTAGAGGACTGGCCTTAGGGCCGGACATTTCCTTGTAAGAGAGATTAAACTTGATCTGTGCGCTAGGCTCTAACTCACTTTGATCATAGGACAGAAGAACAGCGTGGGCGTTGGCAGTCGTATACTCGATGTCGTGACACAAAGAACGTGAGAACAATAACGTTCAACGTGGGCCAATCACTGTCAGTGAATATTGAATGCAAGTCATCGTACGCAAAGGAGGGGTGGCATCGTAGAGCATCCTTCCGACGCCGCGGGTAGTAGTACTAACGTTCGGAGCCGTCACGGTCGCCGCCCCTGGAGGCCTGAGGCCTGATGATCTGCACCGACTCCTCATCGGGCTCGCATATGATCGGTACGTACAATTGAATGACTTACTTAAGCCGCAAGGCCCCCCGGCGTTCAACTTCATGCACGGCCAGCGCTGCTCTTTCTTCCCTTCTTTTGATATTTTGATTGCTATTCTCAATGCACAGGAACCTTGAATGCCACAGCGCAATACAAGCACGACCAAAAAATTGTATCTCCAGTCAGGACTCGGTAATGCGACAACGTGAGAAATCTAGTAATCAATACTATACTTACCTTGCTTGCAAGGTCCGCCATTGCTTCCGAGTCGGTTC